>JAEOAD010002257.1:0-20128 GCA_036365145.1 Orientallactaga sibirica
TCTTCAGCTCATTAGGCTTATAAGGAATTAAAGGAATTTCTGGGCTGGAGAGAATACTCAGGGCTTAAGGCGCCTGGCTTCTAACCCTAAGAACACTGGTTCAAATCCTGAGGGGTTTCAATCTCCAGGTCCCACGTTTAGACAGATGCAAAGTTACGCAAAGGGTGCAATGCCTCACTTGGCCACGAGGCGGCGCGCACATCTTGATTTCGTGCACAGCAGCTGAGACACTGCCTGCCCGCCCATTTCTCACACTCCACCAGGTCTGCTGGGTTACCAGAAGTGTGAGCCTCAGGCAGAGAGGGCGCTCAAAACTCCTACTGAATATCTTCAAACCTCTGTCAGTTCTGGAGGTCCCGGACAGATGTGAGCAGATGACTCAGGTGCTTGTCGCGAGCCCCGTTTTTCTCCCACGCAGAGAGTCCCTGGAACACCCAGGCCTTCTCCTGGCCCGTCCGGCTCCAGATTCTCTAACCTCGGGTGAGCGCGTCGTCGCGGTCACCCGAGGTTAAATCTGCTCGTTCAAAAAACGCTCCAAATGGCCGCCTGAGTTTGGACTGCTGAGCCAGGGGACAGGCGGAGAGCGGAAGGGTCTTTTTGGAAATGGGCGATATCTTACATTTCATGCCATCACTCTGAGTTACGAGCCTACCGGAAGGGGATGTCTGAAAAATGAACAAACAGGTCACAGAGTGTGTGTTTTCCTAGGAATGGCCCAGCCTAACTAAGGAGATCGTGGAGGGCTGATGGGAAAGGGCCTCGAGGAGTTAGAAGCCGGCCGCTAGAGACCAAGGCCCTGCTTGAAATACTGAGGTAGAGAGATTTAAAAATCTTCCCGGGGCTCTGAGTCCAATTACTTGGACCACTGTCTCGCCTGTCATTGTTGTTGATGACGAGAGGGACTCAGGTTTTCTGAAGTGAGCTCGGGTGTCGGTGCAGGATCCTGGCAGGAGAGTGAGAACTCCGTGAGGTGCGAGGAACAGTGTTCTTTTACTGCCCGCTCACCCAGAATATATACACATATGAATATATATTTTAATTAGATATAAACTTATATGTAAATGTATGAGTTCATATATGAATATACATGGAAATTTATACATATATTAGCTATATAAATATATGTTATATATTTACATATATGACATGTATAAAATATAATTACATGTATTATACATTTTACACGTTATTTATAACACATATACAAATATATATAATTATATGTGAATTATATAAATTTTTATATATATCTCAGTAGGATTAGGTTTAAGGCCATATGTAAATGTGTATCCATCAACACAGAAACATACACACACACACACACATATGTATATCTATGCATACATAAATACATACATACATACATACATACATACATACATACATATATACATACATAATTTTTGGAGGGGGTACGAGGTAGCAATGGCTGTAGCCCGGGCTAACACAGAATTCACTGTGGCGTGTCAGGCTGGCCTTGAACTTCCAGCCAAACCCTTATAAATTGTACTTATTCACAACTGGTTTCCTGGAAAAGTTAGAATAACCTCTAAGTGTCAATCTCGGAATTAAATCTTTCTAATGTCCTAACATTCATAGTAAGTGCCAGCGAACATTCTCTGGATCTCAGTTGAAGGGAGGCTTCTGTGATGTCGACTTTTCATGTGATGACACCAGGTGACTCTGGCCTTGTGTCTGTGTTATTTTCTCTCCCAGGTGATCTGCTGGAAAGTTTCTGAAACCAGCACTGAATTTTCTCTATCATGACAAAGGCCTGCATAGCCATCTGTGTGTCTCCTGCAAAGATAGAGCACATAGGGTTTTCTGTAATTTTCAAAGATTATCAGTCGTCTCCTTAACAGGACCTAATAGACGTTTGCCAAATGGGTTGTGTGTCATCGCTTCGCTTACAACTATTCCGGCATTTAGGCTATGTAAAGTCAAAGCTTCAGTCTGTTTCGATCGTAATTCATTTGATTTATTGTATATTTTACTTGTTCTTTCTTTCTCTGTTGCTTGCTTGAGTCTTTGCTGTCTGTCCTTCTTCCTTCCTTTCCTTTCTTCCTCCCTTTCTTTTTTCTTCCTTCCTTCCTTCTTCCTTCCTTCCTTCCTTCCTTCCGTTCATTTTGCTTTTTGTTATTTTGTCTTTGCGATGTTTTGCAAGTGTGACTGAATGAAGCAATGACATATTGGCGATTTTCCATACCTTGCCCTTGTTGTGGTCCATCACCACACCTGCATCCACCGTGTTGTCAGGAAGGTTCTCAAGCGCCTCCTTCTGGCGACTCCGTGCCTCAAGGTACACTTACCAAGTCTGAGGTTCTCCATTCCTTCTGCCCACTCTTCAGCTCATTAGGCTTATAAGGAATTAAAAGGAATTTCTGGGCTGGAGAGAATACTCAGGGCTTAAGGCGCCTGGCTTCTAACCCTAAGAACACTGGTTCAAATCTGAGGGGGTTTCAATCTCCAGGTCCCACGTTTAGACAGATGCAAAGTTACGCAAGGGTGCAATGCCTCACTTGGCCACGAGGCGGCGCGCACATCTTGATTTCGTGCACAGCAGCTGAGACACTGCCTGCCCGCCCATTTCTCACACTCCACCAGGTCTGCTGGGTTACCAAGTGTGAGCCTCAGGCAGAGGGCGCTCAAAACTCCTACTGAATATCTTCAAACCTCTGTCAGTTCTGGAGGTCCCGGACAGATGTGAGCAGATGACTCAGGTGCTTGTCGCGAGCCCCGTTTTTCTCCCACGCAGAGAGTCCCTGGAACACCCAGGCCTTCTCCTGGCCCGTCCGGCTCCAGATTCTCTAACCTCGGGTGAGCGCGTCGCGGTCACCCGAGGTTAGAAATCTCTGCTCAAAAAAAACGCTCCAAATGGCCGCCTGAGTTTGGACTGCTGAGCCAGGGGACAGGCGGAGAGCGGAGGGGTCTTTTGGAAATGGGCGATATCTTACATTTCATGCCATCACTCTGAGTTCTGAGCCTACCGGAAGGGGATGTCTGAAAAATGAACAAACAGGTCACAGAGTGTGTGTTTTCCTAGGAATGGCCCAGCCTAACTAAGGAGATCGTGGAGGGCTGATGGGAAAGGGCCTCGAGGAGTTAGAAGCCGGCCGCTAGAGACCAAGGCCCTGCTTGAAATACTGAGGTAGAGATTTAAAAATCTTCCCGGGGCTCTGAGTCCAATTACTTGGACCACTGTCTCGCCTGTCATTGTTGTTGATGACGAGAGGGACTCAGGTTTTCTGAAGTGAGCTCGGGTGTCGGTGCAGGATCCTGGCAGGAGAGTGAGAACTCCGTGAGGTGCGAGGAACAGTGTTCTTTTACTGCCCGCTCACCCAGAATATATACACATATGAATATATATTTTAATTAGATATAAACATATTATATGTAAATGGATGAGTTCATATATGAATATACATGGAAATTTATACATATATTAGCTATATAAATATATGTTATATATTTACATATATGACATGTATAAAATATAATTACATGTATTATACATTTTTACACGTTATTTATAACACATAATACATACATATATATATATTTAATTATATGTGAATTATATAAATTTTTATATATATCTCAGTAGGATTAGGTTTAAGGCCATATGTAAATGTGTATCCATCAACACAGAAACATACACACACACACACACACACATCTATGTATATCTATGCATACATAAATACATACATACATATATACATATATACATACATACATATAATTTTTGGAGGGTACGAGGTAGCAATGGCTGTAGCCGGGCTAACACAGAATTCACTGTGGCGTCTCAGGCTGGCCTTGAACTTCCAGCCAAACCCTTATAAATTGTACTTATTCACAACTGGTTTCCTGGAAAAGTTAGAATAACTTCTAAGAAGTGTCAATCTCGGAATTAAATTCTTCTAATGTCCTAACATTCATAGTAAGTGCCAGCGAGCATTCTCTGGATCTCAGTTGAGGGAGGCTTCTGTGATGTCGACTTTTCATGTGATGACACCAGGTGACTCTGGCCTTGTGTCTGTGTTATTTTCTCTCCCAGGTGATCTGCTGGAAAGTTTCTGAAACCAGCACTGAATTTTCTCTATCATGACAAAGGCCTGCATAGCCATCTGTGTGTCTCCTGCAAAGATAGAGCACATAGGGTTTTTCTGTAATTTTCAAAGATTATCGAGTCGTCTCCTTAACAGGACCTAATAGACGTTTGCCAAATGGGTTGTGTGTCATCGCTTCGCTTACAACTATTCCCGGCATTTAGGCTATGTAAAGTCAAAGCTTCAGTCTGTTTCGATCGTCATTCATTTGATTTATTGTATATTGTAGTTTTTCTTTCTTTCTCTGTTGCCTGCGTGCTTGAGTCTTTGCTGTCTGTCCTTCTTTCTTCCTTCCTTTCCTTTCTTCCTTCCTTTCTTTTCTTCCTTCCTTCCTTCCCTCCTTTTTTCTTTTTGTTATTTTGGCTTTGCGATGTTTTGCAAGTGTGACTGAATGAAGAAATGACATATTGGCGATTTTCCATACCTTGCCCTTGTGCTCCATCACCACACCTGCATCCACCGTGTTGTCAGGAAGGTTCTCAAGCGCCTCCTTCTGGCGACTCCGTGCCTCAAGTACACTTTCCAAGTCTGAGGTTCTCATTCCTTCTGCCCTCTTCTTCAGCTCATTAAGGCTTATAAGGAATTAAAAGGAATTTCTGGGCTGGAGATAATACTCAGGGGTTAAGGCGCATGGCTTCTACCCTATGAACACTGGTTCCAATCCTGGGGGTTTCAATCTCCAGGTCCCACGTTTAGTCAGATGCAAAGTTACGCAAGGGTGCAATGCCGCACTTGGCCTCAGGGCGGCGCGCACATCTTGATTTCGTGCACAGCAGCTGAGACACTGCCTGCCTGCCCATCTCTGACACTCCACCAGGTCTGCTGGGTTACCAGAAGTGTGAGCCTCAGGCAGAAAGGGCGCTCAAAACTCCTACTGAATATCTTCAAACCTCTGTGAGTTCTGGAGGTCCGAGACAGATGTGAGCAGATGACTCAGGTGCTTGTCGCGAGCCCCATTTTTCTCCCACGCAGAGAGTCCCTGGAACACCCAGGCCTTCTCCTGGCCCGTCCGGCTCCAAATTCTCTAACCTCGGGTGAACGCATCGCTGTCACCCGAGGTTAGAGAATCTGCTCGTTCCAAAAAAAACGCTCCAAATGGCCGCCTGAGTTTGGACTGCTGAGCCAGGGGACAGGCCGTGAGCGGAGGGGTCTTTTTGGAAATGGAGCGATATCTTACATTTCATGCCATCACTCTTAGTTACGAGCCTACCGGAAGGGGGATGTCTGCAAAATGAACAAACAGGTCACAGAGTGTGTGTTTTCCTAGGAATGGACCAGCCTAACTAAGGAGATCGTGGAGGGCACATGCATCCAGAGTTTGTTTGCAGTGTGGCTAGAGGCCCAGGTGTTTTTTCTCTCTCATAAAGAAATCAATTTTTTTAAAATAAAATATAATACATATATATATTTAAGTGCAATTGGCTCTCTCTCAGAGAGGTGAGGTGTCAGTGGCCATTCTCTTCTCAGCTACTACTTCCCCAGCATAATTAGCAGGAAAAGTGGCAGGCAGTGGCTCTCACCCACCATCCATCCATGCATCCAGTACATTCCCAGTTGGAGGCTGTAGTCCCCCCCCATGTGGAAGTTGCAATCACTTATTTCACCTGCCCTTTGCCTAAGGCAGCCATCATTCCCACAGAAAAGGAAGAGCCATTGTTCCACCCTGATGTGGAATTTGCAATCACTTATTTCATCTGTCCTTTGCCTAAGGCAGCCATCCCTCCCACAGAAAAGCATGAGCCATTGTTCTTGGTGGTTTAGTGCTGGTAGGAGGGGCAGTCCATCAGGGGATGTTACAGAACAGGAGCAGAAAGAATCTTAAGAGCATGGGCTGGAGAGATGGCTTATCTGTTAAGGCCTTTCCCTGTGAAGTCTAAGGACATAGGTTCGATTCCCCAGGACCCATGCAAGCCAGATGCACAAGGTGGTGCATGCATCTGGAGTTTGTTTGCAGTGTCTGGAGGCCCTGGTGTGCCCATTCTCTCCCTGTCCCTGTTTCTCTTTCTCTGCCTCTTCTCTCTCTCCCTAAAATAAGCAAATAAATAAAATATTTTTAAAAAGTATCTAAGAGTCAAAGAATGGGGAGGAATGCTTTGGATCACAGTCTTCCTGACACAAAATGACAGGTTGCCCTCATGATCTCACAGTGGCCCATCGACATGTCTTCATGGATGGCAGAGGAGGGAGAAATGAAAAGTCATCAAAACAGGACTATTTGGAAAGAAGAAAGGGTTGTTCAGGATTGGAATGTGGGCATCCAAAAAGTAATTACAGAGGATTATAATCAAAATACACTATGTATGTGTATGTAAGTTGTCAATAATCTTTTTTTCAGTAAAAGAAGCTTAGTAGCCACCAGTGCACATGTAGAGAGGTCACAGGACAGGATCCAGCTTTCACTCAAGGAAGCACCACATTAAGTAGAAGTACAGGGCACTGTGACAGGGGAAGAGAACTAAGGGAAAGAAGGGAAAGGTTATGTTTGTAGTACATTGGATGGCAGTGCATTTTGTTGTTGCTGCTACTGTTTGAACCAGAGCCTTCCACTTCCATTTATGTTGTAGCAAATGTTTCAAGCTTTTTCCTGAAAGCTCAAGCCTTGAACCTGGGTCCTTCAGCTTCACAGGAAAATGCTTATCCACTGAGCCATCTTTCTCACACCAGATGTCCTTTTGAACCCATTGTCTTTGTGAAACAAAGATCCCAAAAGGCAGCTGCACCTACACCTCTGAGGATAGAACTTCTAATTGTGGAGAGATTGGATAGTCAGATTCAAAGCCGAACTGTCTAGAAGTAACCTTCATCCCTGCATTGTCCACCTGTGTGTCTGATCTAAGTTCCTCTTGACTGCCAGGTGATTTTTTTAAAAAAATATTTTATTTATTTACTTGAAACAGAGAGAGAAGAGGCAGAGAGAAAGAGAGAACGGGCACAGCAAACATCCTAACCCTGCTGTATTTGCACCATCCCCTTTCCTCTCAGAGTTGATTATCAGTTCTTAAAATGTAGCTGACCATTCCGAGGTTTTTTTTCTTTTTCTTTGTCTTTTTCCTTTTCTTTTTCTTTTCTTTTCTTGTTGGTTTCAATGAACTGCTAATGGAGATAGAAAGCACAGTGGCAAGTGGTTCTGATCATATTTACCTTGAAGGAAATCTGGAAATCTCTCATTTTTAGAGTTTCAGACAGTCAATTCCTTCCTCCCCAAAAGGTACTGAGACTGCTCCTGATTATGCCATCTCAGTTCTTTTGTATTTACTCACCACAGTCCTATCTGTTTGGGTTTCTCTCTTTCACCTAGAGATGACTCTTGAGAGCTGGTCCTCTCAGCTTCTGACAGCTCATCTGAGGCTGACCAAAATACTGGCAAGGCAAAGAATGATGAGCATTCTATGCTCTGACAACTCCCATAGCTCTGAAAACAATCTTAAAACCTGGTTCTCAGGTGAACTCCTGAAGAGTGGAGCTGAAGGCCTTTTGCATTTGTCTTTGGAATCCATGAAAAACTTTGTTTTGCTTTATTATTATTATTTATTTATTTTTATTGACAACTTATTTAATTGTACACAATATCCCATGGTACTTCCCTTTCTCCCCCCACTTTCCCCTTTGAAACTTCACTCTCCATCATATCCCCTCCCCCTCTCAATCAAACTCTCTTTTCAGTCTGATGTCATGATCTTTTCCTCCAATTATGATGGTCTTGCATAGGTAGTGTCAGGCACTGTGAGGTGACGGATATCCAGGCCATTTTGTGTCTGGAGGAGCACGTTGTAAGGAGTCCTACCCTTCCTTTGGCTCTTACATTCTTTCTGCTCCATCTTCCGCAATGGACCCTGAGCCTTGGAAGGTGGGTTTGAGATGTTTCAGTGCTGAGCACTCCTCTGTCCCTTCTTCTAGGCACCATGGTGCCTTCTGATTCCTCTAAGTTCACCACCATCTGAAAAGAGTAGCTTCTCTAACCGCGAGTGAGAGTAACATCAATATATGGGTGTGGACATTAAGAGAAATGCTTACTGGGCAGTTTGGTGAGCATAGTATATACATTTAGGGTGACAACAGCAGACATTACACCCTTAGGGCTCATGACTATGTCTGTCATAGGTTTTCAGTAAAAACTTTATGTTTGGGGAGTGGGGAGGGAAGAGAGAAACAGTAAGTATAAACTGAGGAAGATGAGATGGTTGAAGGAGTATAGATAAACACAAAATAATCATAGACTCCCAGAGCCAAAAGGGATTTTAAGCAGCATCTCATCTAGGGTTTTCAAATAATTTAATTTTAGTTGTGGCTTTTTAAGGACTAAGTGCTGTGGTTAGAAAAATAATGAGGGAACTTCAGTCATTTCCGTGAACTTTTAGGGAAGTAAAGTATACAATTTGAACCTCACCTGTATTGTTTGTTTTGCTTTACAGATAAGGTAAACTAAGGTTCCTGCTAACAGGAAGAATGGCATACCCCAACTCACAGTTAGTTACTGCAGTTAGTGGCAGAGGCAGGATGAAAATATATCCCTTCTTCAGCCAGACTACAACTCTTTGCAAATGGAAGTGGTGATGGTGCCAAGAATGCTATTTACTGAACATGGTCAAGAAGTAAGCTTGGTGGGCAGTGCTGTGGAGGACAGGAGGTCTACAAAGTGGAGTTGACTCCCATCCCCCAGCTTAGAGGAGTTGGCAACTTCGAGGTTATGTAGAGAGCATTCAAACACTATGAATCTGGAGGAGATCTAGAAATTCCATAGCTGAATTTCTGGGCATGAAACGAACCGGAAAAAATGGGTTTTGGAAATAGGTGTCGAGACAGAGAGAGTTCTTTATTCTTCCTCCCACTCAAACACCATTCTATTTGTCTGAGGTGACAATGGAGAAGCAAGAAAAGGTAAACCATGCTTTTCTAGGACAGGCTGCCATTCTGTCTTTCATCATGCCATTCTGAGATGTCTACGGCTTTGGCACAGTTCCTCTTTGAGGATTTTGAGGTGATAGTCACAGTCATGTTTGACTTGCTAAGCACTTAGGAACTTGACAAATGTTTTAGGAAAGCATGAGTTGATTAGATCATATGATTAAAATGGACCCAAGTTCAGGATGGTCATCCTTCACCTTATGTTCTGGACTAAACTTCACCTTTAGTCACAGGCCTCTGTGATCTTTTTTGGTGGAAGAGAAAGATAAAAGCATGTTCCAGACAGAACACAGAAAATTGGAGACCCCTTATGCCAGTCTCATCAGTGGTAGGTCAGATTTTTTTTTCTGTCCATAAAGGTAAAAGAACGAGATGTATGTGTGGAGAGGACATGAAAAGGCGGATACCTTTTGGGAGCTGAGAAGAAATATGTCTTGTTCTCCCAAAAGTCTCCATTTTTGTAATTATAAAGGCTAATTGGGGGTAAAGTTGATAAATAAGGATAAGTTACAGTTAGGTGTGAGGCAGAGTGACCCGCTGGGGATTTGGGGATGTGGAGGGTGGGGCAGCCTGCTGGAAACAATGGGTAGCTGGGCTCCCAGAAGGAGGGAAGCAGAAGAATGACCTTTGGCAGGAGGCCTTCTGGCTCTTCAGGGAGGAGGGAGGGGGGGGCCTGCCAGAGGGAATACCCATCCTGGCATTGCTCTGTGCCCAGAGAAACAGCAACAGCAGCAGCAACAGGGAGGATGTGAGGCCACCTGTTTGATCGCTGTCCAGCTGGCATGGACCAACTTTTGCAATCATCAGGACTAGAACTTACAAGAACTAGTGGAAGAGGACTGGGAGGGGCCAGGGCCAGAGTACTCCCCTGTGCTGCCTCCTCCCGCCCCTTGACCTCTCTCCCAGGGACCACCCAGGAGCCCGCCCACGCTCTCCCTCCCCTGCCTCCCTCCTCTGTCACTCTCCATGCAGCACAGGGCTGGGGATGCCATGCAACTCTGACTCTTGGACTTGCACAGTGCCCTCAGGGCTCAGGGGCCATAGCATGCCTGAGGGCAGCATGGTCCCCTCTGCCAGCCAGTCAATGTAGACTGCGATCCCAGCCTGGGGCTGTGGTGTCAGCCCAGACCCAGACTGCCATCCGCCCGTGGGTGCCGGACCACCGCCAGAGGAGTTCCTGTGACTGTGCTGAGCCCCCTCCTCCGCGGAAACCCAAGCACACAGAAGCCTGGGCACAGCGCAGGCTAAGGAGAGCCCAGGCTGGGAAGGCAGCAGCCAGCAGTGGTGTAGAGGAGGGGGCCCGAGGCAAATCCACTGAGCTGCCCCAAAAGAAGGGGTGGTGTGGGCGTTGTGGCTGTCCCCGCTCCCTCCTCTTTCAGAAGAGACAAGCCCGCTAGCACGAGAAATCCAAAGCCTGCCAGTGTGTCCGAAGCCCGAGCAAAGGCAAGACCAGCTGCGACCAAAATAAGGTAAAGGTCTTTTCCGGGTCCAACTCTTTGGCTCCAAGAAGAGTCGCAGAAGGAGACGAGGTGGGACATTTCCCCCCTTAGATTGGAGGATGGTGGAGGGGTTGGGGCAGGCACTTCAGCTTGTGTGGATGAGTGTGCTGTGGAGGACTTGTCACTTTGAATTTCAAAAGACTTAGATGCTAATACGTCATTTTCTTACCAGTTCAAGCATTGTATTCCAGGCCGACCTGGAAATCACTCTGTAGTCCCAGGATGGCCTCAAACTCACAGTGATCCTCCTACCTCTGCCTCCAGAGTGCTGGGATTAAAGGCATGTATGACCTCACCCAGCTATTTTTCTAATTTTCAGTTTCCTAAGCTTTTTGTCACCTCTGTTTCTTAGTATTGAATTTCATCATAGTACTAAGATGGAATGGTGTCTTCTTAACTTCACTTTGATATTGATCATTGCTGAATTATAGCAATACAATTGTTTTCTGTATATTAATATGGTATCTTGAGACCTTACTAAATTATTATACTATTATGTAGTGGATTCCTTAGGGTTTGCTCTATATAGAATGATTATTATTATTATTTTGGTTTTTGGAGATAGGGTCTCACTGTAGTCCAGGCTGACCTGGCATTCACTATGTACTCTCAGGTGGCCTTGAACTCATGGCAATCCTCCTACCTCTGCCTCCTGAGTGCTGGGATTAAAGGCATGTGCCACCACGCCCGGCTAAGATTATATTATTGATAAACAAATCATTTTGCTTCTTCCTCTCCATTTTCCATCCACATGCCTTTTATTCCTTTGTCTTGCCAATTATCCTGTGTAACAATTCCAGTCCAATATTGAGTTAGAGAGGTAAGCGTGCTTGCCTTCTTCTTAAAGAACAAGAATGCCCCGTTTTACCATTAAAATACATTGCAGGGGCAGGTGCAAACTATCCAGCTATAATCCCAGTACTCTGGAGACCAAAGCAGAAGGATTTCAAGTTCAAGGACAGCCTACGGAGACCCTATCTCTATCCATGTATCTGCCCCACACAAAAAGTAATAGTTGTGCCTTCTCTAGTTATTTATTTATTTTTATAAAGACGACAGAGCTCTGGTCTAAATGTAGTCAGCTTCTGAGTGTCTTTATCATAAAAGGGTGTTGAATTTTGTCAGTGTTTTTGTATGCATTAAGATTATCATGTGGCTTTTCATCTTTATTTTGCTAACATGGTGTAACACTTTACTTTCAGATGTCAAAAACATTATTTTGGCCCCTTTCTGTTGCCTTCCACTGCATTGTGCATATCTTTTTGTTGTTGTTTGTTTGTTTGCTTTTCGAGGTGGGGTCTCCCTCTAGCTCCCTCCCTCTGGAATTCACTCTGTAGGCTCAGGGTGGCCTCGAACTCACGGCTGTCCTCCTCCCTCTGCCTCCCGAGTGCTTGGATTAAAGCCTTGCGCCACCACTCCTGGCTGAGCATTTCTTAATATCGGTCATCTTTGGTTCCTGGAATAAACCCTGGTGGTAAAAGTGATTTTTTTCCAGTTTTGGTTTTAGAATTTGAGTCTTACTTTTTTTCCCCTCTTGATCAGTCTATTTCACAGTGTGTTTACTTGATTTTTTTCTTTAAAAAAATTGGGGTTTCCTTAATTCTTTATCGTTTCTCTATTCTCTATTTTATTTCTACTGTTAATGTAAGTATGAGAGGTTCTTCCAAAATAATAAATTTATTAATAAATGAACACTATAATAGAAATATATGTAAGCATACTCAAGGGACCAAAGCCAAGAAAAAATAAAATTTAAAACTAAAGGTGGAAAAAAAAGAGTTGGACAAATGGAATATGAGGACCAATAATGACAGGTGTGTCAGTCCAAAGTGGATAGGCAGATGCTGAACCATGCCCCCCACACAAGTATTTTTTGAATAAGGGCCTAGTGACCTTTGTTCAAAGTTGTACATCTTGATGCCTTTTGTGCTAGTCCCAGCTATTACGAATATTTGTCAAGAATTCTCTTCATAACCTCTTGCCTACTTTGTTTTTCTCTTAGGGTTTTGACATAAGTGACTCCATTTTGATCCTGAAAATGTTCAAACTCCTCTAATCTTTATTTATCTTCACAAGCACTTTAGTTCTTTGTGTGGACTGAAGTTAACTTCCCAGTGTCCTTTCTTTTGAATTAAAGAACTTCCTTTCAGCCAGGCGTGGTGGCCCACGCCTTTAATCCCAACACTGGAGGCAGAGGTAGGAGGTTTGCTGAGAGTTCGAGGCCACCCTGAGACTACGTAGTTAATTCCAGGTCAACCTGGGCCAGAGAGAGACCCTACCTCGAAAAACAAAAAAAAAAAAAAAAATAGAACTTCCTTTCATTTATTTCCTTTTGTAAGGCAGATCTGGTAGAATCAAATTATCTTTTCTTGGTTCAGTCTTAGAGTGCTTAAATGTCTTCATCTTTGAAGGATTGTTTGTGCCGTGTTTTAACTAACCCTCTTCCTGCATAGTATTTCTGTTTTGCTTTTAGTGCTCTGGGTGCATTGTACCTCATTCCTAGCCTCACAGTTTCTGCTGAGAAGTTAGCTGTTAGTTGTATTGAGCCCCTTTGCCCACAAAGACTTGGTTCTCTCTCTGCTTGCTGTGTTCTGTCTTCACTGTTGGCTTTGAACAGTGAAATTAGGTGGTGTGTGTGTACACATGTATCTCTTTGGCTTTTCTTTTTAATGTAGAGTTCCCCCCATCCTGCTCATTTTTTTTTCTTCTTCTTTATTACACACATTGATGACTTTCAAATCATCTGGGACTTTTAAATACCATGGCCTCCAGCATTCTTTTGGTTCCTGTTGCTTTCTCCTCCCCTTCTGAGACCCATTATGCATCTGCCAGTCCCCTTCACAGTGTGGGTCTTAATTGTGTCTGAGGCTTGATGTTGTTGTTCTCTGAGGTGAGGAAAATCTCAATTGACCTATCTCCAGATAAGAGGAGACTGAGAATCAGGCTCCTGAAGGCACTTCAAATCTCAAGGCCTTACCAAGAGTTAGTCTTTTTTTTTTCATGAATAATATTCTTCAAATTATTACATGTCTGGAAGAGTTTCCAGATTTTTGAAAATGTTGGTTTTGAAAACTGTGCATGTTTATTGCTTTTATAAAGGCTTGATTGTCTTAGCTTCATTATTTTTCTGGAAAGGCTATCATGGATCCTATTATATTAAAAATATCTGAGCGGGCATGGTGGTGCATGCCTTTGATCCCAGCTCTCAGGAGGCAGAGGTAGGAGGATCACTGTGAGTTCAAGGTCAGCCTGGGCTAGAGTGAGACCCTACCTCAAAACACCAAAAATAAATAAATAAATAATAGTAATAATAATCTATCTCCTTCCTCTCTATTACATCACTAAGTTCTCTCCTGCTATCTTTGGTTTAGAACGTGCCATAACCTGTCACCCCTTGATGATATACTGTTTTATTAATTAATATTTGTCTTATCAATTAAGAGTAGAAAAAAAAAGGCCAAAGGATCCCATCCTTTTTAATCTTTCCAATTTCTGAATAAGGACAAAATAAACATAGCAATTAAAGAAAAGAAGAAAATCTAGATTCAGATGCTGTGTTGTAGTCTTAGAATTAATTTCTTTAATGAATCTGTATCCAAAACTTGAATTTATTTTCATCACTGATTTTCTCTCATCAGCCTTAACGTACAATGAATCAAATTTTCATTAATTATATTTAATATACATAACATTATGTTATGCATAAGTAAACTCATTATTAAATAACAAGCAGGGTTGAGCTGGAACACAACTAAATGTATAATAAAAATAGAGGAGGAAATCACAGTGATAGACTCCAGAGATAGAAGAACTTGTTACTTTACATTTTTCATCAGTTAAAATATGTTATAACATTAAGCCCAACAAGTTGATACACACATACACACACACACACACACACACACACACACACACTCACACACATCCATGATAGGACTGTTTAATTTACTACGTGCTTGTATAACTTTATTGTGTAAGGCTGTTTTCATCTCCTTAGCCTTGTAAGATATAAAACACAATGTTCCTCTGTGTGTCAGCACCACCAAGAGCTGCGAAGAGCACCTGCCTGGACAGACTCTTCACTAACACTAATACACATATGCTATGAACAAACGAAGGCAGGCTGGGTTCAACCCACATCACCTTTCCAGGCAGAACAAATAGCTCGCTTTATGTTCCGCAGCAGAGTGAAGATGATGTGATTCTCATTGGGGAATATGAATGAAGCAAAATTATGCTCTTTTTTTATTTAATGAAATGTTACCTGGATGAATACATGAATATAGTTGTTTAGGGGAAACAGTCCTGTAGTCAAATCAGACTATGTCTTAAAAACAAATATATCTTAGCCAAACAACATAATCATTGCATTGCTTGCAATACTCATTCAAGCAACTTTAAAACACCCACAGGGTGGCTGGGTTGTGACCTGGTGATTCAGGGCCAGGGCTTGGTCATTAGCACTGCAAAAGCCTAAGAGTCCTTACAAAGTGTTATAAGCTTAACTTTTGATTTGTGGCTAAATAGATAGCTAGCTTGTCATATCAGATCTTTTCCTTACTTGTCATTCTTTCTACCTATAGCTAACTTTTTCCACTTTCCAGTTTTACATCATGAGTTTACATTGAAAACTATTAAGTATGTAATACTTTGCTAGATGCTCCACAGAGAAAAATATGAAATAGTTTCTTTCAGCAAGAAACACTGATGCTGTAGGGATTGAAAGATTATTCAGTCTTAACACACAAGTATCTTAAGATAGTGGTCTAGGCATCTCTTAAAAACAAAGGAAAAGAAAAGAAAACCCCCCCAAAGCTGGCATCTTTATCTTTTTAAAAAATTCTAGCCAGGCAAAGTGGCACTCGCCTTTAATCCCAGCACTAGGGAGGCAGAGGTAGGAGGGCTGTTGTGAGTTCAAGGCCACCCTGAGACTACATAGTTAATTCTAGGTCAACCTGGGACAGAGTGAGACTCTAACTCAAGAAAAAGTTCCTTGACTTATTTATGTATGGATATATGTGAAGATTTCTTTTTTCTGCAAACAAACATGAGGCTTTCCATGGGTGGCTGGTGAATTGTACCTGGGCCAACAGGCTTGGAAAGTAAGCACCTTTAATTGCTGAGCATCTCTCCAAATCCTTCTTCCAATCTTTTCTTTAAAATATTTTTATGTATTTGAGAGAGAGAGAGAAATAGGCAGGTAGACAGCCAGGCATGGTGGCGCACGCCTTTAATACTAGCACTCAGGAGGCAAAGGGAGGAGGATTGTCATGAGTTCAAGGCCAGACCGAGACTACATAGTGAATTCCAGGTCAGCCTGGGTAGAGTGAGAGCCTATCTTGAAGAAACAGAAACAAACAAAAAAGAATAGGCAGGTAGAGAGAGAGAGAGAATGGGCCCCCTAAGGCCTCCAGCCACTGAAAATGAACTCCAGATGTGTGCGCCCCCTTGTTCATCTCACTTATGTGGGTCCTGGGGAGTGGAACCAGGATCCTTTGGCTTGCAGGCAAACACCTTAATTGCTAAGCCATCTCTCCAGCCCTCCTTCTTCCAATCTTGAAGGTGATTTTACCTGCTTCTAAGCAGTATTCTCGACTACTAGGCAAAGTACAACTTCAGAGAGGCAAGGCATTCCAAATCTGGCAAAGTAACTGAATACCGTTTCAGCAGACTCTGTGCTCCAAATGCAGTGCAAGAGGATTGGGAATAGGCCCCGCCTAGCCTCAATGTAGGGACAGGGTTGGCTCATACATTTAGTGCTCCTATGTTTCTGAATGGATTGCCTAAAGGATTGGCTCCTGTCTTACCCATCTTTGGAGCCTTAAGGACACCAACACTGTCTTCCTACCTGTAGACCAGAGTTAGTGGATTGGGTTAGTAGACACCATAAATTCCACCCTATTAATCAACAGAGCAACTAAGATGAAATAAAAAATTATTTCATGGCTAGAGAAAGTACCCAGTGGTTAAGGCACTTGCCTACAAAGCCTAAAGACCTGTTTGACTCTGCAGTATCCACGTAAAGCCAGTTATACAAAGTGGTGCATGCATCTGGGATTTGTTTGCAGCTGCTAGAGGCCCTGGCACACCCATTCTCTCTCTCCCTCTGCTGGGTATGGTGGCACACACCTTTAATCCCAACACTCACTAGGGAGGCAGAGGTAGGAGGATTTCTGTGAATGTGAGGCCAGCCTGAGACTACATAGTGAATTCCAAGTCAGCCTGGGCTGAGTGAGACCCTACCTTGAAAAGCCAAAGTAATAATAATAATAATAATAATAATAATAATAATAATAATGATTCTTTCAGCTCAGAGCAAGTAATTAAAAAACCTCAGCCCTAAGCTTCCCTCTGGGGATTAAGAGTTATTCTATGTGTCCAATGCCCCAACAGTTTTGGAACTGTCCATGGAACCAGCTTCAATCTTGGAAAGCTTGGAGCTCTGCGGGATCTGATGAAGTCTAGCCACAGGGGATGAATGGTAGGGAGGGGACAACTTTCTCCTCAGTCTTCTTCATGCACATGCACAGAGCATATGTACACACACACACACACACACACACACACACACACACACACCGGGAATATACCTCATACATCATATCACACATATTGCTATCCACATGCACATGCCAAAGAATCCACTTTTCAAAGGACTATCAAAGTGCTGAAGTTGGTGGTTAAAGGCACTGCTTGCAAAGCCTGATAGCCTGGGTTCAATTCCTCAATCCCCACAAGAAGTCAGATGCACAAAGTGGTGCATGCATATGGAGTTCATTTCTAGTGATACCCACAATAGGGCTGGAGAGATGGTTTATCAGTTAAGGCACTTGCCTGCAAAGCCAAAAGGATCCCAGTTCAATTCTCCAGGACCCACATAAGCTAGATGCACAAGAGGGGTGCCTGTGTCTGGAGTTCATTTGCAGTGGCTGGATGCCCTGGTGCACCGATCCTCTCTCTCTCTCTCTGCCTCTCTCTTTCTCTATCCCAAATATATATATATTTAACTTAAATAGGGCTGGAGAAATTGCTTATCAGTTAAGGTGCTTTCCTACAAAGCCTAAGGACCCAGGTTTGATTCCGCAGTACCCACATAAGCCAGATGCACATGGTGGTTCATGTGTCTGGAGTTTGTTTACAATGGTTGGAGGCCCTGACATGCCCATTCTCTCTCTCTCTCTTTCTCATAAATAAATATAAAAGCAAAAATAGTTAGCCAGGCATGGTGGTGCATGCCTTTAATCTCAGCACTCAGGAGGCAGAGGTAGGAGGATGGCCATGAGTTTGAGGCACCCTGAGACTACATAGTTAATTCCAGATCAGCCTTCGCTATAGTGAGACCCTACCTCAACCCCCCAGAAAAGCAAAAATACATGGATAGAATCTTTATTTTGTTTTTTTTTGGGGGTCGAGGTAAGGTCTCACTCTGGCCCAGGCTGACCTGGAATTAACTATGGAGTCTCAGGGTGGCCTTGAACTCACGGCGATTTTCCTACCTCTGCCTCCCAAGTGCTGGGATTAAAGCGTGCGCCACCATGCCGGCTCAGAATCTTTTAAAAGGACACTAAAATATGTTAAAACATAAACAATATAAGTAGATCTAAATTGTGACACCAATAACATAAAGGGAAGAGGGAGAGAGAAGTTAAAATGTAGAACTTTTGTATACAACTGAACTTGCCACTTGTTATCAGCTTAAAATGGACTAATTTATTTTACATAAGCTCCAAAGTAACCCCATGTATACTACAGAAGTTACACAAAAAGAAGAGGAAACGAGTCAAAGCACTTCAATACCAAATAGCAACAAAAACACAAAGACAGAATGACAATGAAAAGTGGTGACACAAGATTTTGGGGTTCAGGAGTGTAGCAGACAGCTTTAGGTTCTCTGAGATAAACTTCCAGACCAGGCACAGTTATGGAGGAAGTGATATTATTTATTGAAGCTTACAGATCAGGGGAAGTTCCATAATGGCTGAAGAAGCTGGCTTGCTGCCCCAGGACCAAACAGAGAGCAAAGCCAAAAGCCAAAATCACAGCATACCTCAGGAACTAGGCCCACTTTGCATATCCTTACAATGGAATCTCAAACCCACCACCACACCTTAAGATCCACCCAGTGACCTTGCCTCCAGCCAGGTGGATGCAGATGCAAACAACAAACTTATAAACACTGAAAGATAAAACACTGAATGTATTGGGGGCCATGGATTCAAACTGCCACATGGTGGGATTCCCCCATATTTATGAACCCAAATGTTGGGCCCTGTCCTACCTCTAACAAAGAATTAATAAAGATGTACTCAAGAAGGATCATTTATGAATCATTAAGTTGATTTAGGGAGAAATCACAAATTGTGGGTTTTACTTAAGGGAAACTGGGATGTGGGAAGAAGTCCAGAGCAGAGGCACCAGCACATTGGGAAGTGGGAAACACAGACTCACGTGGAAGACACAGCAGAGTCCATCAGATTCATTTGAGAGACATGGCTGGGGCAGAACCATAAACACGTGGAAGGTAGAACATAGGTGCTTACGTAGGGAGACTTAGAAGGAACAACCACAGCATTCACTTTGAGTTTCCCAGGGAAGAACATTAAGAGGGCAAATAAGTGGTAGTGGCTTAGGGAAGAATAGCAGAGAGAAAAAATATCAAAGCAAGACCAAGCAATTGAGGGGAAGCGTAGTGAAGAAAGTCACACCAATGGTTAGCCCAAGTCAAGAGAAATAACACAGGTAGGAGGCCTAGAGTTAGAGGGAGCGCTCACCATGGTGGATCTGGAGTGTAAGGGAAATACACAAGTGGTAGATTCAGGTACCAGAGGAAATCATACATGTAATTACAGTGAGAAGTGACCCCAAGTGATTAACCAAAGGCAAGCAGAAAACCATCCAGATGAAGAAACAGTGCTCTGCTCTCCCCCCAGAGAAGAGGGGAGCCACGCATAAAGTACCCAGGCAGAGACAGTAAAAGGAGAGAGAAGAAAAGGGCGAGCTGGAATAGCCTTTAGAGTTGACTGAAACGTGTTCATTCTTCAGATTCAGGAATGCAAGGGGGAAACCCGATTGCAGAAAAACAAAATTAGACCCACATCTCTCATCCTGCACCAAAATCAACTCAAACTGGTCGACGACATTTATGGAAAGGCAGAAATGCTAGGCAGTGGAAGTTGCAGGTATAACTGTAGGTGTGTTGGACAGACACATATCCCATCTCCATCCTGCCTTAGGTAGGTTCTGGGGATTTGAACTTCTCTCATCAAGCTTGCATAGCAAATGTTTTTAGCCACCTAGCAAGCTCACACACAAATCGTGTATTTTATTGATTTTTGATTGGCATGCTGCCTGTATATATTTATGAGATATGATACGCTATCTTCATTCATGTGCACAATAGGTCGCGAGCAACTTAGAGTAAGTAGCAAATTCATCACTATCGTTACTTTGTTTGTCGCATTCATCGTATTGTGGTGTAGAGTGTAAAATGTATCCCCTTCTATCAAGCAATAACTCTTTTCCCATGAACTAACTTTCCCCACCGCACCCCACCCCCATCCTCTGGTCACCACTCTTCTACTGCCAACTTCTTTGAGACCATTTTCATACCTTCCA
>JAEOAD010000672.1:0-28214 GCA_036365145.1 Orientallactaga sibirica
CTACAGGTTTGTATCAAAAAACTCGAGTTTTGGGCTGGAGAGATGGCTTAGCAGTTAAGGCGCCTGCCTCCTAAACCTAAGAACGCTGGTTCCAATCTCCAGTGGTTCCAATCTCCAGGTCCCACGTTTAGCCAGATGCAAAGTGATGCAAGGGCTCAATGCTGCACTTGACCACAAGGGGGCACAAACATCTGGATTTTGTTAGCAGCTGAGAGGCTGCTGGCGGGCCCATCTCTGTCTTCCTCTCCTCTCTCTCTGTCTCTCTCAAAAAAAAAATAAATAAATAAACTGGAGTTTTTTAAGAAGACTGTGGACCTCTTTACAAAGTCACAAACATGCCCAGGAGACAACTCCAAAGGAAGCTGATGAATGTAGGTAAGTTCAACTTAGAGATATAATAACAACAACAACATCAATAATAATAATAATAATAATAATTTTGTTTTTCAAGGTAGGGTCTCACTCTATCTCAAGCAGACCTGGAATTCACTATGTCTTCTCAGACTGACCTCAAACCCACTGCTATCCTCCTACCTTGGCCTCCCGAGAGCTAGGATTAAAGACGTGTGCCACCATGCCAGGCTCCACTACATCTTCACATCCCTCAGTGTGAGGATGTCAGATGTTGGGATGTGGACTTTTAAAAGAATCATGAGGTTGACCCTCTGCTCATCAAGGACACGTCATTTCTTCTCCACTAAAGACTCCTCCATAGTATGGCATTGAGGAAAATGTAATATAGTGAACAAACTGGATTAAGTGACACCCTAATGCTCCTTGCACTTCAGAACAGTTAATGATTCTGAGATTAAAATTGTTACAGACTCCATGGCTGACTCTGCAGTGAACTTTATTTAAATATTCAATATACCAAAATCTTCCATTATTCATGAGGGCAGGAGAGATGGCTTAGTGGTTAAGGCACTTGCCTGGGAAAACTAAGGATCCAGGTTCGATTCCCCAGTACCCATGTAAGCTAGATGCACAATATGGTGCATGAGTCTGGAGTTCATTTGTAGTGGCTGGAGGTCCTGGTGCACCCCCCTCCTTCTTTCTCTCTTTTTCAAATAAATGAATAAAATATTTTTGAATGAGCATATGTATAGCATATGTATAATGTATAAATACATATATATATATATATATATATATATATATATATATATATGTATGTATGTATTATCATATAATGATTATATGCCAGGTGTAATCAATATACAAAATCTTATTATACATAATGAATACATATATAAAACACACACACACACACACACACACACACACACACAAATCATGCAAAGCCTAAGGAACCAGGTTCAGTTCCCCAGTACCAATGTAAGCCAGATGCCCAAGATGGTGCATGGTTCTGGAGTTAGTTTGCACTGGCTGGAAGTCCTGTTGTGCCCAGTCTATTTCTCTCTCTGCTTCTCTCTCTGAAATAAATAAACTAATACAAATGTTTAAAGCAATCTTTTCTGATTTGTGTATGTGAACATATATATCAGATACATCTATATAATATATACATATAATCATACATGTGATTATATGTAATATATATTATAACCACATATCCTTATAGAGAATATATATGAATAAACAATGTACCAGAATCTTCTCAGATATACATAATATATATCTTCATATATATATGTATAATATATTAATAGATAGTATACTTACACACTCATATATGTTACACATATATATGAATATCTATGTAATTTTCCATACATGATATTCTATATTACATATATATGAATATATATGTAATTTTACATAAATACTCATGTATATTACATATATATATGAATATGTATTTAAGTTTTGCCGTACATATGTTATATACTTTCTTCTACATATGTGAACATATATGCCGGTTCCTCTTCCCCTGGCAGGTAGAGCGGAAGAGAGAGCGCCGGGCCAGCGGCTCCTCTTGAGGCTGAGCGGGATGATGGGTATCAGCGGCTCAGACCCCTCCCCCAAAAAACACTGGGGAGAAAAAAACCACACTGAGCTGGGAGTCTGTCAAGGCAGAAACTTGTTTTATTGTAATGGGAAGGTGTTTATATAACTTTGAGAAAGAGGGAGGGTCTCAGGATGGGATAAAGGTGTAAGGGCCAATAGTATTTCACCACGTCAGCAGTAGCTGGGCAGAGGCAGTTTTGGCTTAGGCCTTGCTGAGTAAGCGGAAGTAGGCCAAAGACAAGTCGCCAAACTCTAGTCAGGCTCAGGAAGTTCCACTAGGCCTCACACCCGGGAGTAGGCCAAGGACAGGTCGCTAAACTCTAGCTGGGCTCAGAACCACTAGGCCTCACACCAGGGCCTCTTAGGGCCCAACATCTCCATCTTTTGTTGTTGTAAGAAAGGTGGATGGCATGGCCTCTGTCTTAGGTTGTCCCCCTCTGGGAATCTTACCCATCACTGAGTACCATGCCTCTAGCCCGTTGAAAATCCACTCCATGACCTGTCTTAGGTTGCCTCAGCCTGTCTGAGATCTTATCCGTCGCTGGTTTGATGGAGGGCAGGGGAGGGATGCTAGGTGGACAGCCAGTAAGAGGAAAAACCGTTGCTTTTGAGTTGCGAACCTGTGGTATTTTGACCTGATGAAGTTTAATTGTGACCTGATGAAGTTTAATTGCCTCTAGCTGTTGGTGAATGAATTGTGTAATCTTATTAATTACACAGGGCCCGAGAGTGAGGATAAGAAGAAGGAGAAAGAGGGGTCCAAGGGGAGGGAGAAGGTAGGGAAAAAAGTCATGTAAGCCCATTCACAGCGGGTTGTCTTGGAAGTCCCGTCTCCTCTTCTGTAAATCTTTCTGGAGCTTTTCTGGCTTCATTTGGGTCTAGCAGCATCCACACCTCCAGTTGTTCCTGGGGAAGAAACAGAGGCACAGTCTCAGGGGTGGAACACTCCCTGGAGAGTTGATTATTATTGTCCCCTTGTTGGGGTAAATATTTTAAGTCTCTTGCTGGTACCCAAATGGGTCTTTTTTCCTCTTGAGGAAAGACACATCCAAACCCTCTCCCTGCTGTGAGGAGGGGGTCTAGTCCCCTCCAGGCCCCAGTTAATGGGTCCCTCCATTTGACCCAGATGGAGCTGTAGGTGACAGCTGAGGTCCAATGTTTTTGAAAAGGGGACAAGTGTCTATCTTCTTTAGAAAATATTAAAATATTTAGGGTTAATAATGCCTTTTTTAGTTGGTCATGTGGGGGTAGGGATTCGCCCTTTTGTTTTTGTAACTGAGACTTGAGAGTTTGATTATATCTTTTTACAATGGCCTGGCCCCGCGGGTTATACGGGATATCTGTGGAAAGTGCGATTTTCCAGGTTTGGAGGAAATCTATAAAATTCCTGCTTATGAAGTAGGGACCATTATCGGTTTTGATTTGATCTGGCAATCCAAGGGTGGCAAAGCATTGAAGCATATGGCTAATAGCATGTTTAGTTTTTTCCTCAGCATGTGCCGATGTCCAGCAAGCATGGGAGAAAGTATCAACTGAGAGAAAAAATATATTTAAGTTTTCCAAATGGAGAATAGTGTGTAACATCAATCTGCCAAAGGTTATTAGGGCATAGTCCTCAAGGATTGGCTCCTGTAGTTTGAAGAGGAGGTACCTTGAGGAAAGGCTGACAGGATTTGCAAGTTTGGACAATTTTTTTTAAGGTCCTTGACTGGCACGTGGGGATATTTATGTTTAAGGCCCCTCCAATTTATATGAGTTAATAAGTGGAAGTGTGTAGCTTCTGAGACTGTATTACATTGAGGCTGAGAGGCCAGTTTGTCAGCCAAATCATTTCCTTTAGAGAGGAATCCTGGTAAATTTTGATGGCCTCTGAGATGTTGAAGAAAAATGTGGTTAATGTGGTTAAGGGGGTGACAATGAAATGAGGCTCTGTGCCAAACAATCGGGCAGAGGTGTCCCTGCCCTTGATAATGCAGTCTGTAATCTGGTTAGTTATAGAGGTAAACTCTGGGGACCTCACCAACGGAGAGGTGAATCCATCGGATGGGTTTTCCTTTCTGGGATAACAGCGCAGTGTATAATGTTTCCCCAGAGAAAATATAGAGGGAAATAGGTAAGTTAGGATCAAACCTCTTTAGGGTAGCAGTATCTATAGCCCGTTGTACCTTATGTAGAATTTGTTTATGACGAGGGGGCAAGGTTACCTGAGAGGAGAGAGTAAGGCCCTTTAAGAGGTTAAACAAAGGGGACAGTTCCTCAGTAGTTATGGGTATCCAGGGCCTCATCTAATTAATTTCCCCAGCACCTTTTGGAGTTGAGGTAAAGTATAGAATTTTTGAATATGGAGTTGGGGTTTGATAGGAGAGACAGTATCAAGGAATAACATGGAGCCCAAAATCTTGAAGGGAGGGGCAGTCTGAAATTTTTTGGAGCCACTTTAAAATCATTGCCCTGTAAAATGGCAAGGCATTTAGCAGTGAGGTCTTGGAGATCAGATGGGTTGGAATGACCTAAAATAATAATAAAACATTAGGATGATTAATTAAGGAAGAAAAGATATGAGATATGTATTGTTAGGGTCAATCCAGGGCTGACAGCTAGCAGTTTTCCATGCTGTTGAAGCTTACAGATCTAGGGGAAGTTCCATAGTGGCAGAAGAAGTTGGCCTGTCTTCATAGGGCCAAGCAAAAGAGAAGAAAAAAAAAGTTAACCAGGCACACAGAGCAAAATTATTGTAGCCAAGCCACAGCAAGCTTTAGGAACTCCTGTTAGGCACACTTTGTTTATCTTTACAATGGAATCTTAAACCCACCATTAACACCTTAAGAATAGCACCCAGTGACATTAAGTAGGATGTGGGCTTAGTCTTATGTTTTACCAACTGAGTTAGCTGGGCTTGAATTATTAAGGGGGATAGATAGAACATTTGGTGTAAACGTTTAGCTTGTTCTAAGGGTGGCAAGGAGGAGACAGTAATAAATTTGTTTACTTGTGAATCTCTATTAGCAATAAAGTCAGGTAGACCAGTGTGTGAGTGAATGTGTTCAGTTAAGTCTGGAGATGGATGGCAAATTGTATGTAAAAGGACCTGTTTCTGGGCTGCCTTAAGGATAAAAGCCAGATTGCCTCCAGCCCTACTTAATGGGAAGGCAGCAAAGTGTGGGACAATGGTGTGTAGGATATAGCCATATAGAATTGAAAAGCAGGTTTTTTTTTTTTTTTTTTTTTTTTTTTTTTTACCTCTAGCAGCCCAATATGAATGTTCCCAGCCATCCTTTTAAATCGTGGCCTTAGTTTCGAAAACCAGCAAAATAGACCCATGGTATTATTTTATTATTTTTAGCTGTGGTATTTAGGCGGCTTGGGCCTGTTTTGAACATTTTAATTTTTTTTTTAAAGTAAACACTTTGGGCCCCATGGGACACTTAGCTAAGAGAATGGAGGGGGCGCCCAGAGGCAAGGGGTGGGGACAGGCAGTGATTTGCCTCTCTATTGTTTTAATGTAAAGTAAGTTAGGAGCCTGTTCGCCTGCCTCCAGCTGGCCTTTTTTAAGATTGTTAATGTGGTTGATAATAGTAGCTCAGTAACCTGAAATCAGTCTCAGTGTGTTTATAATTTTAATTTGAGTTTTTTTTTAACTTAAAATTTTAAAATCTCAGTCCGATATCTTTAGTCAAGCACATCAGTCCACTATAAATTTAACCTTGATTAAACTTTTTGGGCCTGGATAGTAAAATGTATGTCAGTAACCCAGTTCTAATAAAGTCCTCTGTATTTTTTTTTTAAGGCTAAAGAGGGGAGGAGTGGTTGTGAGCACAATTGCCTTAGGCGGCAGTTATGGGCTGAAAAGACAGCGGCACAGCGGCAGCCGGTGGCGGCTTGGGTGGCGGCCTTGGAAGGAACGAGATTTTCAAAATCAGTTGTAGTTTTTCCTTATAGCTTTTGTTAAGGGCAAAAATGAACTCCTTTACAGAGAAGTCTTTAAGGCCAACAATTATGGCAAGGAGGATTGAATTAATCCATGGGGCTAAAACAAAAGTTTCATCCCAAAAGCCATGGAAGTTTTTTTGTTTTACTTTTAAGTCACATTGTAGGAGGAGTTTTGTAAAATCAGGGCAATAGTAATACACATGAGTACAACACAAGCATAAAGGTCCAAAATATAGCTAAACATGTTGCAGAATTCTTCTAAGATGGAGCCCCCACTCAAATGAGGGGGCAGACGCTTTGAGATTCCTTCCTCCAGGTCTGCCCACGTGGTGAATCATTTTAGGTCTCTCCAGCAGGAACGTATGACCCGATTAGAAATACAGGCGGTTTGTCAGCAACCCGGAAGTGAAAGGAAAGAGAAAGGAACGAAAAGATGTTGAAGCACAGGTTACAGAAACAAAGGTTAGAATATTAGATATGAAGACTACCTCATAATTTATGAGGGTACACCTGTCCGCAGTCTGATTGGCCCATCAGCGTACTTCTGTAAGCAGGAAAGAGAGTTCCTCACATGGGGCACCAGTCTGTGGGTTTCCCTCCACTGGCAGGTAGAGCGGAAAAGAGAGAGTCGGGCCAGCTGCTTCTCTCGAGGCTGAGCGGGATGATGGGTGTCGGCGGCTCAGACCCCTCTCCCCCTAAAACACCGGGGAGAAAAATACCACACTGAGCTGGGAGTCTGTCAAGGCAAAAACTCATTTTTTGTAGTGGGAAGGTGTTTATATAACTTTGAGAAAGAGGGAGGGTCTCAGGATGGGATAAAGGTGTAAGGGCCAATAGTATTTCACCACGTCAGCAGTAGCTAGGTGGAGGCAGTTTCGGCTTAGGCCTTGCTGAGTAAGTGGAAGTAGGCCAAAGACAAGTCCCCAAACTCCAGTCAGGCTCAGGAAATTCCACTAGGCCTCACACCCGGGAGTAGGCCAAGGACAGGTCGCTAAACTCTAGCTGGGCTCAGAATCACTAGGACCATGCCTCTAGCCCATTGAAAATCCACTCCATGACCTATCTTAGGTTGTCTCAGCCTGTCTGAGATCTTACCCATCATTGGTTTGATGGAGGGCAGGGGAGAGATGCTAGGTGGATAGCCAGTAAGAGGAAAAGCAGTTGCTTTTGAGTTGTGAACCTGGTGTTTGACCTGATGAAGTTTATTTTGACCTGATGAGGTTTTAATTTTCTCTAGCTGTTGGTGAATGAATTGTGTAATCTTATTAATTACACAGGGCCTGAGAGTGAGGATAAGAAGAAGGAAGGAGGGGTCCAAGGGGAGGAGAAGGTAGGGGTAAAAAGAAGAAGGAAGAAGGAGGGAGTTTAAGGGAGGGAAAAAAAGTCATGTAAGTCCATCCACAGCGGGTTGTCTTGGAAGTCCTGTCTCCTCTTCTGTAAATCTTTCTGGAGCTTTTGGCTTCATTTGGGTCTAGCAGCATCCACACCTCCAGTTGTTCCTGGGAAGAAACAGAGGCACAGTCTCAGGGGTGGACACTCCCTGGAGAATTGATTATTATTGTCCCCTTGTTGGGGTAAATATTTTAAGTCTCTTGCTGGTACCTCAAAATAGTCTTTTTCCTGTTGAGGAAAGACACATCCAAATCCTCTCCTCTGCTGCAGGAGGTCACAGTCCCCCTCCAGGCCCCAGTTAATGGGTCCCCTCCATTTGACCCAGATGGAGTTGTAGGTGACAGCTGAGGTCCAATGTTTTTGAAAAGGAGACATGTATCTATCTTCTTAGAAAAATTAAAATATTTAGGTTAATAATGCCATTTTTAGTTGGTCATGTGGGGGTAGGGATTCCCCCTTTTGTTTTTGTAACTGAGACTCTGAGAGATTTGATTATATCTTTTTATAATGGCCTGGCCCTGTGGGTTATACGGGATGTCTGTGGAAAGTGAGATTTTCCAGGTTTTGGAGGAAATCTAAAAAGTCCTGCTTATGAAGTAGGGACCATTATCGGTTTTGATTTGATCTGGCAATCTAAGGGTGGCAAAGCATTGAATCATATGGCTAATAGACATGTTTAGTATTTTCCTCAGCATGTGCGATGTCCAGCAAGCTTGGGAGAAAGTATCAACTGAGAAAAATATATTTAAGTTTTTAAGTGGAGAAAAGTGTGTAAACATCAATCTGCAAAAAGGTTATTAGGCATAGCCCTAGGGATTGGCTCCTGTAGTTTGAAGAGGAGGTACCTGAGGAAAAAAGCTGACAGGATTTGCAAGTTTGGACAATTTTTTTAAGGTCCTTGACTGCACGTGGGGATTTTTATGTTTAAGGCCCCCTCCAATTTATATGAGTTAATAAGTGGAAGCGTGTGGCTTCTGAGACTGTATTACATTGAGGCTGAGAGGCCAGTTTGTCAGCCAAATCATTTCCTTTAGAGAGGAATCCTGTTAAATTTGATGGCCTCCTGAGATGTTGAAGAAAAATGGGGTTAATTTTTTTGTTTAAGTAGGGGGGTTTGAATCATCATGGGGTTATAATATTGGATTCCAGACTAATATGGGACTCAATTAGGATAATGCAGTCTGTAACAGGTTACCAACATAAAGATAGGATTAAATGGTTCCTGAATAGTGTCCAAAGCCAAAAACGACAGCTGAATAGTTCTTTGAATTACATGCTGACCTTTCTTGACCTCATGGGATATTGACTTTATGGGCATAGGCTTTTCTCCTCATAGGGAGGGTAAACAACTAGGGAAGCTCCCAGGCATCCCCATTGTACCCTTTATGTAGAATTTGTTTATGACGAGGGGGGGCAAAAGGTTATCTGAGAGAGAGAGTAAGGCCCTTTAAGAGGTCAAACAAAGGGGACAGTTCCTCAGCAGTTATGGCATCCAGGGCCTCATCTAATTAATTTTCCCCAGCATTTTTTTGGTGTTGAGGCAAAGTATAGAATTTTTGAATATGGAGTTGGGGTTTGACAGGAGAGACAGTGTCAAGGAATAACATGGAGCCCAAATCTTGAAGGGAGGGCAGTCTGAACCTTTTTTTGGAGCCACTGTAAAATGTTCTGCATGGCAAGACATTTAGCAGTGAGGTCTTGGAGATCAGATAGGTTGGAATGACCTAAAATAATAATAAAACATTAGGATGATTAATTAAGAAAGAAAAGATATGAGATATGTATTGTTAGGGTCAATCCAGGGCTGACAGCTAGTAGTTTTCCATGATGTTGAAGCTTACAGATCTAGGGAAGTTCTATAGTGGCAGAAGATGTTGGCCTGTCTTTATAGAGCCAAGAAAAAGAGAAGAAAAAAAAGTTAACCAGGCACCCAGAGCAAAATTATTGTAGCCAAGCCACAGCAGTTTTAGAACTCTTGTTAGGCATATTTTGTTTATTTTACAATGGAATTTTAAATCCACCATTAACATCTTAAGAATAGCCCCAGTGACATTAAGTAGGAAGTGGGCTTAGTCTTATGTTTTACTGACTGAGTTGAAGGGGCTTGAATTAGTAAGGGGATAGATAGAACATTTGGTATAAACGTTTAGCTTGTTTAAGGGTGGCAAGGAGGAGACAGTAATAAATTTGTCTATCTGTGAATCCCCATTAGCATAAAGCTCAGGTAGACCAGTGCTGTGGCAAATGTGCTCAGTTAAGTCTGAGAGATGGATGGCAAATTATATGTAAAGGACCTGTTTTTGGGGCTGCCTTATGGATAAAAGCCAGATTGTCTCCAGCCCTACATTAATGGGAAGGCAGCAAAGTGTGGGACAATGGTGTGTAGGATATAGCCATATAGAATTGAAAAGCAGGGTTTTTAAAGTAGCGCTTTGGGCCCCGCGGAGACACTCAGCTAAGAGCATCGGGGTGCCCAGAGGCAAGGGGTGAGGGCGGTGGTGACCACTTTCGCCGTTGCGCCCAAGATATTTTTAAAAGTAAGTTAGGAGACCGCCCACCTGCCTCACCAAGCAGTAAGTTAGCCTGCCTCCAGCTGGCCTTTCTTAAGGTTGTTAATGTGGTTGATAATAGTAGCTCAGTAACCTGAAATCAGTCTCAGTGTGTTTATAATTTTAATTTGTTTGAGTTTTTTTTTAACTTAAAATTTTAAAATCTCAGTCCGATATCTTTAGTCAAGCACATCAGTCCACTATAAATTTAACCTTGATTAAACTTTTTGGGCCTGGATAGTAAAATGTATGTCAGTAACCCAGTTCTAATAAAGTCCTCTGTATTTTTTTTTTTAAGGCTAAAGAGGGGAGGAGTGGTTGTGAGCACAATTGCCTTAGGCGGCAGTTATGGGCTGAAAAGACAGCGGCACAGCGGCAGCCGGTGGCGGCTTGGGTGGCGGCCTTGGAAGGAACGAGATTTTAAAAATCAGTTGTAGTTTTTCCTTATAGCTTTTGTTAAGGGCAAAAATGAACTCCTTTACAGAGAAGTCTTTAAGGCCAACAATTATGGCAAGGAGGATTGAATTAATCCATGGGGCTAAAACAAAAGTTTCATCCCAAAAGCCATGGAAGTTTTTTTGTTTTACTTATAAGTCACATTGTAGGAGGAGTTTTGTAAAATCAGGGCAATAGTAATACACATGAGTACAACACAAGCATAAAGGTCCAAAATATAGCTAAACATGTTGCAGAATTCTTCTAAGATGGAGCCCCCACTCAAATGAGGGGGCAGACACTTTGAGATTCCTCCAGGTCTGCCCACATGGTGAATCATTTTAGGTCTCTCCAGCAGGAACGTATGACCCGATTAGAAATACAGGCGGTTTGTCAGCAACCCGGAAGTGAAAGGAAAGAGAAAGGAACGAAAAGATGTTGAAGCACAGGTTACAGAAACAAAGGTTAGAATATTAGATATGAAGACTACCTCATAATTTATGAGGGTACACCTGTCCGCAGTCCGATTAGCCCATCAGCGTACTTCTGTAAGCAGGAAAGAGAGTTCCTCACATGGGGCACCAGTCTGTGGGTACACTGAGCTGGGAGTCTGTCAAGGCAGAAACTTGTTTTATTGTAATGGGAAGGTGTTTATATAACTTTGAGAAAGAGGGAGGGTCTCAGGATGGGATAAAGGTGTAAGGGCCAATAGTATTTCACCACGTCAGCAGTAGCTGGGCGGAGGCAGTTTTGGCTTAGGCCTTGCTGAGTAAGCGGAAGTAGGCCAAAGACAAGTCGCCAAACTCTAGTCAGGCTCAGGAAGTTCCACTAGGCCTCACACCTGGGAGTAGGCCAAGGACAGGTCGCTAAACTCTAGCTGGGCTCAGAACCACTAGGCCTCACACCAGGGCCTCTTAGGGCCCAACATCTCCATCTTTTGTTGTTGTAAGAAAGGTAGATGGCATGGCCTCTGTCTTAGGTTGTCCCCCTCTGGGAATCTTACCCATCACTGAGTACCATGCCTCTAGCCCGTTGAAAATCCACTCCATGACCTGTCTTAGGTTGTCTCAGCCTGTCTGAGATCTTATCCGTCGCTGGTTTGATGGAGGGCAGGGGAGGGATGCTAGGTGGACAGCCAGTAAGAGGAAAAGCCGTTGCTTTTGAGTTGCGAACCTGTGGTATTTTGACCTGATGAAGTTTAATTGTGACCTGATGAAGTTTAATTGCCTCTAGCTGTTGGTGAATGAATTGTGTAATCTTATTAATTACACAGGGCCTGAGAGTGAGGATAAGAAGAAGGAGAAAGAGGGGTCCAAGGGGAGGGAGAAGGTAGGGAAAAAAGTCATGTAAGCCCATTCACAGCGGGTTGTCTTGGAAGTCCCGTCTCCTCTTCTGTAAATCTTTCTGGAGCTTTTCTGGCTTCATTTGGGTCTAGCAGCATCCACACCTCCAGTTGTTCCTGGGGAAGAAACAGAGGCACAGTCTCAGGGGTGGAACACTCCCTGGAGAGTTGATTATTATTGTCCCCTTGTTGGGGTAAATATTTTAAGTCTCTTGCTGGTACCCAAATGGGTCTTTTTTCCTCTTGAGGAAAGACACATCCAAACCCTCTCCCTGCTGTGAGGGGGGGTCTAGTCCTCCAGGCCCCAGTTAATGGGTCCCTCCATTTGACCCAGATGGAGCTGTAGGTGACAGCTGAGGTCCAATGTTTTTGAAAAGGGGATAAGTATCTATCTTCTTTAGAAAAATTAAAATATTTAGGGTTAATAATGCCTTTTTTTTAGTTGGTCATGCCCTTTTGGGGGTAGAGTTTGATCTTTTTACAATGGCCGCCCTTTTGTTTTTGTAACTGAGACTTGAGAGATTGATTATATATTTTTTACAATGGCCTGGCCCAAGAAACCCGGTAGGCTTATAGGCTGGAGGCCTCAGGATATCTGTGGAAAGTGCGATTTTCCAGGTTTGGAGGAAATCTATAAAATTCCTGCTTATGAAGTAGGGACCATTATCGGTTTTGATTTGATCTGGCAATCCAAGAGTGGCAAAGCATTGAAGCATATGGCTAATAGCATGTTTAGTTTTTTTCCTCAGCATGTGCCGATGTCCAGCAAGCATGGGAGAAAGTATCAACTGAGAGAAAAATATATTTAAGTTTTCCAAATGGAGAATAGTGTGTAACATCAATCTGCCAAAGGTTATTAGGGCATAGTCCTCGAGGATTGGCTCCTGTAGTTTGAAGAGGAGGTACCTTGAGGAAAGGCTGACAGGATTTGCAAGTTTGGACAATTTTTTTAAGGTCCTTGACTGGCACGTGGGGATATTTATGTTTAAGGCCCCTCCAATTTATATGAGTTAATAAGTGGAAGTGTGTAGCATCTGAGACTGTATTACATTGAGGCTGAGAGGCCAGTTTGTCAGCCAAATCATTTCCTTTAGAGAGGAATCCTGGTAAATTTTGATGGCCTCTGAGATGTTGAAGAAAAATGTGGTTAATGTGGTTAAGGGGGTGACAATGAAATGAGGCTCTGTGCCAAACAATCAGGCAGAGGTGTCCCTGCCCTTGATAATGCAGTCTGTAATCTGGTTAGTTATAGAGGTAAACTCTGGGGACCTCACCAACGGAGAGGTGAATCCATCGGATGGGTTTTCCTTTCTGGGATAACAGCGCAGTGTATAATGTTTCCCCAGAGAAAATATAGAGGGAAATAGGTAAGTTAGGATCAAACCTCTTTAGGGTAGCAGTATCTATAGCCCGTTGTACCTTATGTAGAATTTGTTTATGACGAGGGGGCAAGGTTACCTGAGAGGAGAGAGTAAGGCCCTTTAAGAGGTTAAACAAAGGGGACAGTTCCTCAGTAGTTATGGGTATCCAGGGCCTCATCTAATTAATTTCCCCCAGCACCTTTTGGAGTTGAGGTAAAGTATAGAATTTTTGAATATGGAGTTGGGGTTTGATAGGAGAGACAGTATCAAGGAATAACATGGAGCCCAAAATCTTGAAGGGAGGGGCAGTCTGAAATTTTTTGGAGCCACTTTAAAATCATTGCCCTGTAAAATGGCAAGGCATTTAGCAGTGAGGTCTTGGACATCAGATGGGTTGGAATGACCTAAAATAATAATAAAACATTAGGATGATTAATTAAGGAAGAAAAGATATGAGATATGTATTGTTAGGGTCAATCCAGGGCTGACAGCTAGCAGTTTTCCATCATGTTGAAGCTTACAGATCTAGGGGAAGTTCCATAGTGGCAGAAGAAGTTGGCCTGTCTTTATAGGGCCAAGCAAAAGAGAAGAAAAAAAAAGTTAACCAGGCACACAGAGCAAAATTATTGTAGCCAAGCCACAGCAAGCTTTAGGAACTCCTGTTAGGCACACTTTGTTTATCTTTACAATGGAATCTTAAACCCACCATTAACACCTTAAGAATAGCACCCAGTGACATTAAGTAGGATGTGGGCTTAGTCTTATGTTTTACCGACTGAGTTAGCTGGGCTTGAATTATTAAGGGGGATAGATAGAACATTTGGTGTAAACGTTTAGCTTGTTCTAAGGGTGGCAAGGAGGAGACAGTAATAAATTTGTTTATTTGTGAATCTCTATTAGCAATAAAGTCAGGTAGACCAGTGTGTGAGTGAATGTGTTCAGTTAAGTCTGGAGATGGATGGCAAATTGTATGTAAAAGGACCTGTTTCTGGGCTGCCTTAAGGATAAAAGCCAGATTGCCTCCAGCCCTACGTTAATGGGAAGGCAGCAAAGTGTGGGACAATGGTGTGTAGGATATAGCCATATAGAATTGAAAAGCAGGGTTTTTTTTTTTTTTTTTTTTTTTTATCTCTAGCAGCCCAATATGAATGTTCCCAGCCATCCTTTTAAATCATGGCCTTAGTTTTGAAAACCAGCAAAATAGAACCATGGTCTTATTTTATTATTTTTAGCTGTGGTATTTAGGCGGCTTGGGCCTGTTTTGAACATTTTAATTTTTTTTTTAAAGTAAACACTTTGGGCCCCATGGGACACTTAGCTAAGAGAATGGAGGGGGCGCCCAGAGGCAAGGGGTGGGGACAGGCAGTGATTTGCCTCTCTATTGTTTTAATGTAAAGTAAGTTAGGAGCCTGTTAGCCTGCCTCCAGCTGGCCTTTCTTAAGGTTGTTAATGTGGTTGATAATAGTAGCTCAGTAACCTGAAATCAGTCTCAGTGTGTTTATAATTTTAATTTGTTTGAGGTTTTTTTTAACTTAAAATTTTAAAATCTCAGTCCGATATCTTTAGTCAAGCACATCAGTCCACTATAAATTTAACCTTGATTAAACTTTTTGGGCCTGGATAGTAAAATGTATGTCAGTAACCCAGTTCTAATAAAGTCCTCTGTATTTTTTTTTTAAGGCTAAAGAGGGGAGGAGTGGTTGTGAGCACAATTGCCTTAGGTGGCAGTTATGGGCTGAAAAGACAGCGGCACAGCGGCCGGTGGCGGCTTGGGTGGGGGACTTGGAAGGAACGAGATTTTAAAAATCATTTGTAGTTTTTCCTTATAGCTTTTGTTAAGGGCAAAAATGAACTCCTTTACAGAGAAGTCTTTAAGGCCAGCAATTATGGCAAGGAGGATTGAATTAATCCATGGGGCTAAAACAAAAGTTTCATCCCAAAAGCCATGGAGGTTTTTTTGTTTTACTTTTAAGTCACATTGTAGGAGGAGTTTTGTAAAATCAGGGCAATAGTAATACACATGAGTACAACACAAGCATAAAGGTCCAAAATATAGCTAAACATGTTGCAGAATTCTTCTAAGATGGAGCCCCCACTCAAATGAGGGGGCAGACACTTTGAGATTCCTCCAGGTCTGCCCACATGGTGAATCATTTTAGGTCTCTCCAGCAGGAACGTATGACCCGATTAGAAATACAGGCGGTTTGTCAGCAACCCGGAAGTGAAAGGAAAGAGAAAGGAACGAAAAGATGTTGAAGCACAGGTTACAGAAACAAAGGTTAGAATATTAGATATGAAGACTACCTCATAATTTATGAGGGTACACCTGTCCGCAGTCCGATTGGCCCATCAGTGTACTTCTGTAAGCAGGAAAGAGAGTTCCTCACATGGGGCACCAGTCTGTGGGTTTCCCTCCACTGGCAGGTAGAGCGGAAAAGAGAGAGTCGGGCCAGCTGCTTCTCTCGAGGCTGAGCAGGATGATGGGTGTCGGCGGCTCAGACCCCTCTCCCCCTAAAACACCGGGGAGAAAAATACCACACTGAGCCAGGAGTCTGTCAAGGCAAAAACTCGTTTTTTGTAGTGGGAAGGTGTTTATATAACTTTGAGAAAGAGGGAGGGTCTCAGGATGGGATAAAGGTGTAAGGGCCAATAGTATTTCACCATGTCAGCAGTAGCTAGGTGGAGGCAGTTTCGGCTTAGGCCTTGCTGAGTAAGTGGAAGTAGGCCAAAGACAAGTCCCCAAACTCCAGTCAGGCTCAGGAAATTCCACTAGGCCTCACACCCGGGAGTAGGCCAAGGACAGGTCGCTAAACTCTAGCTGGGCTCAGAATCACTAGGCCTCTCACACCAGGGCCTCTTAGGGCCCAACACATATATTTGTGTTTCTATGTATATAATTAAACAAAACCATTCCTGGAAAATGTACTAGGGTAAAATATTCAATTTCACCAGGATCTTACTGTAGCTCAAAAGGAAGCATGTAATTCAAGTATACATGTTTTTTAGAGATTTTAATATCCTTTGGAAAGATAGCATTTTTCCAGAATAAGTTCTGTGCTTTTTGGTGGACACATGTTTATTTTTATGTGAGACAGAATACAAATGCACCACAAACACATTACAAATGCAGATGTGTTTTTTTTTTTTTTTTTTTTTTTTTTTGGTTTTTCAAGGTAGGGTTTCACTCTAATCCAGGCTGACCAGGGTGGCCTGGAACTCTCAGCGATCCTCCTACCTCTGCCTCCCAAGTGCTGGGATTAAAGGTGTGTGCCACCACACCCGGCTTTTGTTTTGTTTTTTTGAGGCAGGGTTCCACTCTAGCCCAGGCTGACCTGGAATTCACTATGTAGTCTCTGGCTGGCCTTGAACACACAGCCATAATCTTCCTATCTGTGTCTCCCAGGTGTTGGGATTAAAGGTGTACACCACTGCACCACCATGCCCAGTCATTTTTTTTTTTTTTTTGGAGGACCTGAAAATTTTTAGATTAATGTCTTACATTACAGGCAATAAGGGGAGGTATGCAGAATTACTAAAAGAGAACATCACATTCTCTTAAGTCGTGTTATTACAAGTGTAGCAAGTGCTCGGGTTACTTTGCACAGAGTCTTTATTTCATTTTATTTTATTTTATTATTTTATTCACACACAAATCCACAGAGGGGAGAGAGAGAGAGAGAGAGAGAGAGAGAGAGAGAGAGAGAGAGAGAATTGGTGGGCCAGGGCTTCAGCCACTGCAATCGAACTCCAGGTGCTTGTGCACCTAGTGGGCATGTGCAAGCTTGTACTTGCTTCATCTTTGTGCATCTGGCTTATTTGGGATCTTGAGAGCCAAACATGGATCCTTAGGCTTTGCAGGAAAGTGCCTTAAATACTAAGCCATCTCTCCAGCTCAAGTCTCATCTTTGAATGTCAAAGCCTGACAATGTGGCTAAGATGCCAGTCAGTACTTTGCATGCTAATGACCCTATCTGTTCACTTCCCTACACCTTCCTCACCATTTTAACCTTCCCTTATCCCACATTTTTGTGTGACTTCTAGGGTACTTTGTTTTGAATTGGTTGTTAATTTTTTAAAAATAAGATATTTAGTCTGCTGGCCTGGGTCCCTGTTATGGATGGCTCCTAATTTGTGTTTCCCCGAGATGCTGACACACCTGATAAACATCTAGAGGACTGAACAATAGGGATGGTGGGGTGGGAGAGCAGAGGGTGGGGCATAAAATGGTACCATAAAATCTTATATCCTGAAAGACATACTAAAAGGTCAAGCTGGCATCAGGTGCTTGGAGAGAACACCTGAATCACAGGGGCCTGGAGAGGGTATGATGAAGACTAACTTCAGTCTTCCCCTGTTTCTCTCTCTATCATTCCCTCTTCTCTCTTTCTCTTTCATGTTACTTATACTTTTTCTCCTTTTTTCCCCTTTACACTGACCTGTAACTCCAAATACCAGCATGTGGTTAACATCCATAATGAGCTGCTGATCAGTGAGACCTACAAGGTTTCCCAAAAGAAGACAGTTTTCTGTCAGAGTACTTGATGACCCACCAAAGGTTATTGGTAAGACCCTACTGCTGAAAACACCATATGGTGTTTGGACAGAACATCGAGAGACCTGGCTGGAATCTGGAAGCAAGTCAGTCCCCAGGCAGTTAGCTTGTCTAGTGTCAGAAGGTGCTACATAAGTGACTGGGGGAAAATGACCAACATCTGTCTAAGCAACTCATGGTCTAAGCTACTCAGCAGCAAACAACCTGACATGATGCTCACACAAGTGCAGTAGTGGCACAGAGCCATGGTGGGCTACCAACTGCTCTAGATTTGGCTAACGGATCCACTCAGTGGAATGTAACCCATACCAGGAAACAGGAAACAAGTCAGAACCATATTGAAAAATGAGCCCATTCTCCAATATCAAGCTCCCACCAATAGCGGGATACAAGAGGGTCTACATCTATTAAATTTTCTCTAAAATAATAATGGTTATCCATGTATCCTTCACTGACCTCACTCTCCATTGGAGAATCTGCTTCCCTCTTTCAGATGGACACAGATCCGGAGGAGAGAATCAGCTCATCACATCTCACCAGGGCACCAGCTGAAGCCATAGAATCATAGGTGAAATGAGCAAGAGTGCTGCTTTATTGTTGAACCTGGTACCAGCACAAGGGTGAAGGAGATAGACACAAAGAACACTCAACCCCTACCAAATCCGATATCCAGAGACACAGAGACTCACAAAACCTCATCACTGAAATAGACCTAAAATGAACCCAACATGGCTCAGGGAAATTTGGGAAGAGGGGGTGGGAAGATTGTTAGAGCCATGAGTTGGGTCATTATACACAGAGACATTGCCCCTCCCACATAACTGATGGCTACCCCCATAAGGCAAGAGCCTCATTACCCATGGGGAGGACAGGGAGAAGGCTAACCATCATGGCTGTATATATACTATATACATAACCAATAAAAATATATTTTAAAAATTAAGATATTTCAGGCTAGAGGGATGTTTTAGCAGTTAAGGTACTTGCCTGTGAAGCCTAAAGACCCATGTCTTATTTTCCCACTACCCACATAAACCAAATTCACAAGGTGGAACATATATCTGGAGTTCGTTTTCAGGGCCTGGAGGCCCTGGTGCCATTCTCTCTATCTGCCTGTCTCTCTCTTTCTCTCTCTCATAAATATGTTCATATATTAAGGTTCTTAAAAACAGGAACATATTCTCTGTAAGAAGTGAATTAAAGTTACAAGCTTTTAAATTGAAAAAAGAAAACCTTTGTGTTTAAGTAATTCCCCAAAGACTTAGCAAGTTAAATGTTGGTATATATACATCTACACACCCACACACAAACACACACTCCATAGTGAATTCCAGGTCAGCCTGGGCAAAGCGAGACCCCCTTGAAAAACAAAGAAACAGGGCTGGAGAGATGGCTTAGGGGTTAAGGCGCCTGCCTCCTAATCCTAAGAACACTGGTTCCAATCTCCAGTGGTTCCAATCTCCAGGTCCCACGTTTAGCCAGATGCAAAGTGACGCAAGGGCGCAATGCTGCACTTGACCACAAGGGGGCACACACATCTGGATTTCATTCGCAGCAGCTGAGACACTGCTCGGCGCCCATCTCTGTCTCCCCCCGTTTCTCTCTCTGTGTCTTTCTCTCTCTGTCTCTCTCTCTGTGTGTCTCTCTCCAAAAAAATAATAAAAAATAAAAAGTTTTTTAAAAAAAGAAACAAAAAAATGCCCCCAATATTTTATGTTTATATATTTCATGTTTTTTTCTCAATGTCTTTAGATATTACTCAGGGTCTTTAAAATACTGTGGATAAGGGGCAGGAAAGATGGCTCAGCTGTTAAGGCACTTGCCTACAAAGCATAATGAACTGGTTTCAATTCCTCAGTACCCACATAAAGCCACATGCACAGGGTGGTACATGCATCTGGAGTTTGATTACAGTGGCTGGACGTCCTGGAATGCCCACTGTCTGTCTCTTTTCTCTCTATCTCTTTGTGCATGCAAATAAATAAATTAACTTAAAAATACATTTTATGCACTAGTGTATGTGCCTAAAATGACAAGTTTGCAAGGCCTAAACTTGTTAAAGCTTTTTATTCCCATTTTTCTTAGAATAATAAAATATTTATTTGCAGAAAAAGAATTTGAATTAGTCAAATATATGACTCATAACAATTCCTGTCTAATAAATGAGATTCTTATTGATAAAAGTGAATTGAAGTTTGAGCAGAGAAATCTTAGTCTTAAATCTAAGCAGCCACTCTTCTGCATATATCCAAATTGACCTCAGTATTGAAGGTACAGCCGGATACCTTCCTGTATGGTTCAGACAGGTGTAAATGCCAGACTGTAAGATCATTTTTACTTAATGCATTTTCTAATAGTTTTTTTTGTTGGTGTCATTCAAGTATGTATATATACGTGTGTGTGTGTGTGTGTGTGTGTGTGTGTGTGTGTGTGTGTGTGTGTGTGTATACATATATTTGGGGCCAGATTGCTCAGCAGTTATAGGTGCTTGCTTGTAAAGCCTAATGACCTGAGTTCAGTTTCCCAGTACCCATGTAAAGCCAGAAGCAAACAGTGGCATATGAATCTGGAGTTAATTTGCAGAGGCAAGAGACCCTGGCATGGCCATCCTCCCTTCCCCTCCCCATCTCTCTATTTGCAAATAAAGAAAAGTATTTAAATATATACATATTGCATTGGCTGGTGTTGTATAATGAATTTATTTGCTCTACTTAATGAAAAACCTAACTAACATTACTGTCAGCTGATAAATTTGTAGCACATATAATGGAATAAAAACATCTACTGTTATCTTATGTGTCTGTGGAAAATAGCTGTTTAATTCTCACTTGTTTCAGGGTAGAATGTTCCTCGAACATTTTTTTTTTTGCTTGCTTTTTCAAGGCAGGGTCTCACTGTAGCCCAACCTGACCTGGAACTTATTCTGTAGCCCAGGCTGGTCTTGAACACACAGTAATCTTCCTACCTCAGTCCTCCTGAGTGCTAGAACTAAAGGTGTACACCACCATGACAGTCAAGTATTTTTTCTTCATTGTGATTGAATCACATCCCCATATCTGATAGAGACATTGACTGTTGTTATTAAGTAACTGTATATTAATAAGAACCAGCATTTTTCCACTAAGCTTTGAATATTCCAGAAGTATAGGGCTGTAAAGCTCCTTTTTAAATTGCCCATTTTCAATCATCAGATGGTAGGAAGTCCTTCAGCCCCTTTACTGCAATGCTTGGACAAGTATTATGGAATAATCTGAGAAGTATGAAGAAAGTTTTCTTCAGGAAACTTGAGTTGTGGAACTATTTGAAATTCTTCTTTGAAATAAAAAAGAGAGAGAGAGAGATATGTTTGATTCCTTAACTTTATCTCACCTCAGATCCTTAGCCTTGATTTGGAAGATCCTTCTGCTCTCTGCTGTGCTGAACATGTCCTGCCTATGGAGTGCTGGTGAGCCATTTCATTTGTAAGTTGACACAACTTTCACACAGTGCTATAATTTTGCTAGACTAGTTGTTCTTAAACTTTGAAAAGGAGGAAAATGTAGGAAGATCAGTGTGTTGAACTTAACATGCCTTCCATTCCTATTAGTAAGACAAAATGAAAACCTTGTATAACCGCCTGGCACATGAGGAGTGCAGCTCCCAGCAAGAAGTTAAAAACTGAACAAACTACAAAACACCACTTTTCTTCTGATCTGTCAAAGCAGTGAGATCACAGGAAAACAGCTGTCCATCAGTTAAGACAGGCAGGCTATGAAAGCATAGCTGGCCTAAGCAAAGCCCCCCAGCAGAGGCCTCCTTAAAAATGAACCCATGTCAGGAGAGAAAACTGCAGCATAACTGACATATATTGGAGGAGGAGTGTGAAATTGTGTGAACTGACGACTCCTGAGGGGCCCAGTCATACTGTGCATATGCAGGGCTGAGGTGCTTTGTAGGTTTTCATAAGGACCTCTATGAGGTCCTTGCCATGACCATTGGAGAAACTTTCCTCTTGCTTGTGGTGATGGGTGAGAGGGTGGAAGTACTGTCTGAGCTTCTGTTCTCAAAGGCCTGCAGCTACAAAACCTGACCAACCCAGAGGAAGGATGATGTCCCACTCAACACTGCAGCCATCCTGTCCCACTGGGAAAGTTCACCATCTTGGGCACCCCAACACACTGTGGCCTAGCTTTATGCTACAAAGCACCATCCCTCCCCATAAACCTTCCCAAGATAGTCTAAATGCTTTCTGACACAGTTTGCTTTCCCCAGTCTTCCATGTACAACCATCACTACAATAACTCAGACATGGCATAAATGTTGAAATTATGAGATTAGGAATTGGAAAACAATATGTGAAAAACTTAATGGAAAGTGGACAAGAAGCAAGTGTATTGGTGGAAATTTTAAGGAAAAATACTAAAGAACAAAAAAGAATGGATTAATTGAAGAATGCCTTTGCTTGCCTTATTAATGGGCTGTGCACAAGCCAAGAAACAATCTCTCAGCTTGAGGATATGACACAAAATTCCAATCTGAAAATCCAAGAGAAAGACTGAATAAAACATATTATCTGAAAGCTCTGTGCAACTATATAATGTGTGATTTGTAGGTAATGGGAATTTCAGAGGTGGAAGAAAAAAAAGTAATGGGAGCAATGTTTGAAGCAATGATGACTTAAGAAAGCCCCTCAATTTAGGTCTCTAAGCTATAGCTCCAGTAACATGAAGAATGCCAAACTGCAAGTACTGAAAAAAAAATATATTTTAAACCTTAACCTGGACACATCATATTTGAACTTCAAAAAATTACATGTAGAGAAAAGTGATCTTAAAATAATCCAAGTGATGGGAGAATGAGCACCTTACTTACAAAAGAAAACAGGTGACTGTATTCTGACTTCTCTTCAGAAATCATGCAACTGAGAAAAGAATGGAGTGAAATATTTCAAGTGTTGAGAGACAAAAATTAACCCAGAATTCTGAGAAGTTATGCAAGTCAGGCATAGTTGCACATGCCTTTAATTCAAGCACTTGGGAGGCAGAGGTAGGAGGATGTCCATGAGTTGAAGGCCATCCTGAGACTACCTCATGAATTTCAGGTCAGCCTAGGGTTGAGCAAGACCCTACCTCAAAAAAAATTCAAAAGCAGATGAGAAACAAAGCCTTCTTTGGACAAGTAAAAATTATGGTTTGTTTCTAGTAGATATACCCTTCCAGAATTGTTGTTAAAGGGAAGAAACTGAATACAGGTCAGAGACTCTGACCTATATTAACAAATGAACTCGGAAAATAAATGAAGGGGAGGAACCTTCAAAGATGGTGTCCGCCTAACCTCGCCTCACCTTACAAGGAAGTAAAAGCAAGATTTTTAAGATTTTAAAAGATTTCTTAAAGGGTTTGCTGGCCCTTGCATGCTGCCAGAGGGAGGGGGTGGATGAAAAAATAGGGAATCCACTGATTACCATGCTCTAGGACAGGGGCCACTGCTGGTTAGGTCCTCCTGGGTGGGGGTGACCCAAACCACAGGCCAGACACCTGCAATTACCGGCCAGAGCCCCAGGCGACCTGCGTGGAGGCACGGCAGAACTTGCCGGGCTGAGTGACCACTCAGACACCTGCCATTACTGGCCAGAGCCCGGGGCCATCTGCCCAGAGGCGCGGCGGAACTTGCCGGCCTTGGTGACAGCTCGAACGCCCGCCATAACCTGCCAGAGCCCAGGGCCACCCCGGAGGTGCGGCGGAACTTGCTGGTCTGAGTGACCACTCAGACACCTGCCATTACTGGCCAGAGCTCGGGGCCACCTGCCCGGAGGCACTGCCAAACTTTCTGGTCTGAGTGACTGCTGAGACACCCACCATTACTGGCCAGAGCCCAGGGTGACCCGCCCATAAGCACGGTGGACCCTGCTGGTCTGAGTGACCAGTCAGATCCATCCCTCACCTGGCCAGTCCTGGGGAGGCCCTCCTGAGCCACATCAGATCCCAGGGGGCCTGCCTGACCCTCAGCCCTAGTCAGACCCCTCCCTCACTGGCCAGATCCCCATCACTGGTCAGGTGCCCCCAGCCTTCCTGACCCCCATCAGTCAGGTGCCACCACTCCTGCTCCCGGAGAAGATCAGGGATCCAGGGAAGTAGGCCAGTGTTCCTGCCCTACCCTACCTGAGCTCAACTAGGGTGGCTGTGGTCCCCTACCCCTCCCACCTCCATAAGGATCACAGGCCAGTAGGCCAGTGTCCCCCACCCCAGCCTATCAGAACTGCAGGGACCACTGCCCTGACAATCACCACTGTGCTCCACCCCACCCCAGGGCAGCAGGCTAGCATTTCATACACATGGTTTCTGAACAAATGCAATGGGCAGACTACAGTGAAAAAGGAATAGCATGAAAAACCAGATGCAAGTGAATCCAGCTAGACTATCCAGTCCTACAAAGGATGACTCAAATCAAAGCACAGAAGAGACAATAGAATCAGAACCCCAAAATGAAGAGACAAGCTATGCAACCCTGGCCAAGCAAATAGCACAACTCTCAGAAAATCAACAAAGAGCCAACAATTGTATGAATGATATCCTTGCTAGATTAGAACTAATAGAAAGGAACCAGGAAGGGTTCCAAAGACAGTTAAATGATCTGAAGGAGAATGAAAAAAATAGAGGTCCTCAATAACCAGCTGGCTAAGTTCAATGAAGACATAAACAAATGCAAGGATGAACTCCAAGAAGCATTAAGAAAGTCAGAAAATGAAACAAAAAGGGAACTAGACAGAGGGAGGGAAACTGTACATAAAAAAACGTAGAAAATATGAACCAAATTGAACAAGCGCAGAACTCTATAGAAGCTCTTAAGAATAGAGTAAGTCAAGTGGAAGACAGAAACTCAGAACTGGAAGACAAAACAGAACAAACAGTTGGTGAGTCAAAAAATTTCAACAAGTTCAAAAATTTCTGTGAACAGAACATGAGGGAAATGTAGGACACCTTTAAGCATCCAAACATTAGGATCATGGCTATACCAGAGGGGGAAGAAACACAGACCAAAGGAATGGAAAGCTTATTCAACAAAATAATTGAAGAAAACTTTCCCGCTCTCTCAAAAGAAAATCCCATCAAATTACAAGAAGCTAGCAGAACTCCAAACAGACTGGACAAAAGGAGAAATTCTCCAAGACACATTATCTTTAAGACTCTAAACATCAAGCCAAAGAGAAAATCCTAAAAACAGCCAGGGAGAAACAACACAATACATATAAAGGGAACCTCATTAGAATTACCTCAGACTTCTCAATGGAAACCCTAAAAGCCAGAAGGGCCTGGAATAGAACAGTGCAAACTCTAAGAATCCATGGTTTCCAGCAAAAGTATCCCTCATAATAGATGGTGAAAGAAAAATGTTCCACGATAAAACTCATCTTTACAAATATATGAACACAAAGCCAACCCTACAGAAAGTACTTCAGGGAATTCTCCACACAGAAGAAACAAATAACCAATCTAATCTCAAGAGCCCTTAAGAAGCAGTCCACATTTACGCCCCCCCCCAAAAAAAACCCCACAAAGACCACAACCCACCACAATATGGAAGGTATTAAATCAAACCTCAAAGTTATATCTCTGAATATTAATGGCCTTAATTCACCCATCAAAAGACATAAGCTAACAGGGTGGATCAGAAAACTGGACCCCTCAATCTGCTGTCTTCAAGAAACCCACCTCACCACTAAAGACAGACACCTCCTCAGGGTGAAAGGGTACAAAATGATATTCCAAGCAAACACAAATAAGAAAAAAGCAGGCGTAGCTATACTTATATCAGATAAAATAGACTTCAAACCAAAATTAACCAGAAAACACAAAGAAGGCCACTTCTTACTTATGAAGGGAACAATCCAACAAGAGGATATCACAATCATCAATATTTATGCACCAAACACAGGTGCACCACAGTTCATAAAGCAAAATTTACTTGGCAACAAAACAGAAATAAACACAAACACCATCATAGTCGGGGACTTCAATACTACACTATCAGCAATGGATAGATCATCCAAACAGAAAATTAATAGGGAAGTAAGAGAGCTCAACAACACCATAGAGCAACTAGACCTAACAGATATATCCAGAACATTCCACCCAAAATATACAGATTACACATTCTTCTCAGCAGCCTACAGAACCTTCTCTAAAATAGATCATGTACTGGGCCACAAAGCCTGCCTCCCTATTTTCAAGAAAATTGATGTAATTTCCTGCATGATCTCAGACCACAATGCAGTATTGCTAGAAATCAACAACAAAAAGTACACCAGGAATTCCTCTACCTCCTGGAAATTGAACAATACACTTTTAAACAATAAAAGGGTTGTGGATGAAAAAAAGAATGAAATTGCAAAATTTCTAGAATTCAATGATAACGAGAACACATCATACCAAAACTTATGAGACACAATGAAGGCAGTCTTTAGGGGAAAAATCATAGCACTAAATGCCCTCATAACAAAAACAGAGAGATCCCAAGTCAATAACCTAACCATCCACATAAATGCATTGGAAAAGCTAGAAGAAGCCAACCCAAAAAGATCCAGATGGAAAGAAATAATTAAGATCAGAGCAGAAATTAATGAACTGGAAACTAAGAGGACAATTAAGAAAATTGATGAATCAAAGAGCTGGTGTTTTGAAAAAATTAACAAGATTGATACACCCCTGGCCAATTTGATCAAGAGAAAAAAAGAAACACTTCAAATCAACAGAACTAGAAATGAAAAGGGAGAGATCACAACAGACATGAGTGAAATAGGAATAGTTATTAGGGCTTATTTCAAAAACCACTACTCCATAAAACAGGAGAATATGGAGGGAATGGATGAATTCCTAGACACATACCACCTACCAAAGCTAAGCCCAGAGCAGATTAATTTCCTAAACAAACCCATCACACCCTTCAAGATTGAAGAGGTAATAAAACACCTCCCCAAAAGAAGAGTCCAGGACCAGATGGTTTCTCAGTGGAATTATACCAAACCTTCATGGAAGAACTGAAACCAATTCTTCTCAAACTGTGCCACACAATTGGAGAACAGGGAGAGATCCCCAACTCCTTTTATGAAGCTAGTATCACCCTTATTCCAAAACCAGGCAGGGATGCCACAAGAAAGGAAAATTATAGGCCCATTTCTCTGATGAACATAGACACAAAGATCCTGAACAAAATTCTTGCAAACCGAATTCAACAGTACATCAAAAGCATTATCCCCCTGATCAAGTAGGCTTCATCCCTGGAACACAGGGATGGTTCAACATACAGAAATCTGTGAATGTAATACCCCATATAAACAAGCTCAAACACAAAAAACACATGATCATTTCAATAGATGCAGAAAAGGCCTTTGACAAAATGCAACATCACTTCATGATCAAACCATTGGAAATAATAGGCATGGATGGCCCATATCTCAACATAATACAGGCTATATATAAAGCACCAAAATCTCAAGTAATTCTTAATGGGAAGAGACTGAAGGAATTCCCACTAAGGTCAGGAACAAGGCAAGGGTGTCCACTCTCACCTCTGCTCTTCAACATAGTGCTAGAAGTATTAGCTCAAGCAATAAGACAGGAGAAAGAAATCAAAGGGATACAAATTGGAAAGGAAGAAGTTAAGTTAGCCCTGTTTGCAGATGACATGATTGTATACATAAGTGACCTGAGAACTTCCATCTCAAAACTCTTAAAGGTGACTAGCAGGCTGGAGAGATGCCTTAGTGGCTAAGGCACCTGTGTGCTAAGCCTAAGAATGCTGGTTCCAATGTCCAGTGGTTCCAATCTCCAGGTCCCACGTTTAGCCAGATGCAAAGTGAAGCAAGGGTGCAATGCTGCACTTGCCCACAAGGGGGCGCAAGCATCTAGATTTTGTTCACAGCAGCTGAGAGACTGCTGGCACGCCCATCTCTGTCTCCCTCTCCCTCTCTGTCTATCTCTCTCTGTCTCTCTCTCCAAAAATAAAAAATAAATAATAATAATTTAAAGAAAGGTGATAGCACCTTCAGCAAAGTAGCAGGATACAAAAGCAATGCTCAGAAATCAGTAGCCTTTCTGTATGCAAAGGACAAAGAGACACAAAATGAAATAAGTAACATCGTCCCACTTTCAGTTGCAACAAAGAATATAAAATACCTTGGAATAACATTAACTAAGGAAGTGAAAGACCTATACAATGAAAACATAGAAACTCTCAAAAAAGAAATTGAGGAGGTCCTACAAAAATGGAAAGACTTCCCATGCTCCTTGATTGGCAGAATTAACATTGTGAAAATGGCAATTTTACCAAAAGCACTTTGTAGATTCAATGCAATGCCGATAAAAATCCCAACTCCCTTCTTCAATGAGAGAAAAAACTATCTCAAACTTTATATGGTAAGGAAGAAGGCCTCAGATATCCAAGCTCATCCTCAGCAAAAGAAACACCTCTGGAGGCATCACCATACCTGATTTAAAGCTATACTACAAAGCCATTGTAATAAAAACAACATGGTACTGGCATAAAAACAGGAATATAGACCAATGGAACAGAATTGAAGACCCAGACTTTGGGTCAAGTAACTACAGCTGCTTGATATTTGACAAATCCCCTACCAATGCAGAATGGAGAAAAGACAGCATCTTCAACAAATGGTGCTGGACAAACTGGACAACCATATGTAGAAA
>JAEOAD010001487.1:0-20550 GCA_036365145.1 Orientallactaga sibirica
TGCTCTAGGCCAGGCTGACCTGGAACTCACTCTGTAGTCTCAGGCTGACCTTAAACTCACAGCGATCCTCCTGCCTCTGTTTCCTGAGTGCTGAGATTAATGTACATCACACACCTGGCAGCTTTGTATTCTTGATATGAAGTGTAATCCCAGCTGAAATTTCAGCATTGGGAGGCCTAAGCAGGAGAATTGGGAATTTGAAGCCAGGAAGGACTTGTCTTAAGAAAAAGTGGGGCTGGAGAGATGGCTTAAGCGGTTAGGCGCTTGCCTATGAAGCTAGAACTTTAGTTTGAAACTAATTCTCAGGATTATCATGAACCACTGAGGGTGCACATGCATCTAGGTTGGTTACTGCAGTGGCTGGAGGCCTGGCGCACCCATTCTCTCCCTCTCTCTCTCTCTCTCTACCTGCCTATTTCTGCTTATCTTTCTCTCTCTCTCTCTCTCAAATAAACAAATAAATAATTTAAAAAAAAAAAAAAGAAAAAGAAAAAGTGGGGAGGAAGGCTGTAGAGATGGCTTAGCAGTTAAGGTGCTTGCCCTGCAAGGCCAAGGACCCAGGTTCAAAACCCCCAGGACTCCCACATAAGCCACGTACAGGCGCACAAATCTGGAGTTCGTTTGCAGTGGATGGAGGCTCTGGCGTGTCCATTCTCTCTCTTCCTGCCTATTTCTGTCTCTGTCTCTATCTCAAATAAAGTAAAAATAAAATATTAAAAAAGAAAAAGAAGCCGGGCATGGTGGCACGCCTTTAATCTCTCAGCACTCGGGAGGCAGAGGTAGGAGGATCGCCTTGCCGGAGTTTGAGGGCCACCCTGAGACTACATAGTTAATTCCAGGTCAGCCTGGACCAGAGTGAAACCTACCTCGAAAAACCAAAAAAAAAGAAAAAAAAAAAAAAAAAAAAGAGGAATTTATGAAGGAAAGACTTGAGGGAAGCAGAGCTCTAAGTAAAAAAAAAATGTACTGCTGTCTAAATTTTTAGCCTCAAAGTTGGATTTATCTTGATGTAGGCTAAGGAAAAATTACCATGTTTTAGGCTGGAGAGAAATGGCTTAGTAGTTAAGGCGTTTGCCTGCAAAAGCCAAGGATGCCAGTTCAATTCTCCAGGACCCACATAAGCCAGATGCATGAGGGCACATGCATCTGGAGTTCATTTGCAATGGGTGGGGCCCTGGCGCCCATTCTCTCTCTGTCTGCCTCTCTTCTCTCTCTCTCTGCTTACAAATAAATGAATAAATAAATAAATAAAAGTTAAAAATATTTTTAAAAAATACAAGTTTCCTCCTCTCATCATCTTTTCTGGTACTCTGCTAGGGGAATATCTCTTGGAGTCTTTTTCCTGTTTCCACCCGTTACTCAGTTATGGATTTGGGCTTTCCTTAAGTCTAAACTTGGATACCTCAAGTTATTTATTTTTTTGTTTTTTTTTTTTTCTTTTTTTTTCAAGGTAGGGTTTCACTCTGGCCCAGGCTGACCTGGAATTCACTATGTAGTCTCAGGGTGACCTTGGGCTCATGGCAATTCTCCCTACCTCTGCCTCAGTGCTGGGATTAAAGGTGTGTGCCACCACGCCCAGCTACCTCAAGTGTTAACCTGGGATATTTGGGAGGAAGGTGATCAAACTCACTGATCCTTGAGGTTTGGTTTTTGCTTCCCAATGTGCTTTGTTCTGTTTCAGTGTCCTTTTTTTTTTTTTAATTTTGTTTTTGTTTTGGGCGGGGAGGTCTCACTCTAGCTCAGGATCATGAGATCCTCAAGTGATTACAGTAATGCAAGCAGCACTGCTTTAAGATGATTCTAGAATGTGTGGTCTTCAGTAACACTGACTTACAGGATTTTGTCAAAGTGTATGTGGGGAAAATGTAATATACTCTATATTAACTCATTCAATGCAAACTGAGCTAGCTGTCCTTGTTTTCTGGTTTCTTGGTAAAGATGCCTGTCATTAGAACTACAGCTTCACCTTTGGCTTCAATTCAAATTGTGCCCTTGAAGCCAGCGGCATCCTGGGTTCAGCTTTGAGGAGGAGGAGGAGGATGATTTACTTATTTATTTGAAAGAGGCAGACAGAGTGAGTATGGGTGCACCAGGGCCTCCTACCACTGCAGGCGAACTCCAGATGCCTATGCCCATAATGCAGATGACTTTGCCATAATTGCTTTATAGCAGGTACTGGGAATTGACCCCGGCCATCAGGCTTTACAAGGGAAATGCCTTTAACCTCTGACCATCTCCCTCCCCCACAGATGTTCAGCTTGGATTTATACCATATATAATCTTTAGTGGACATCCATTCCATACTTCACAAAGGAGGTTCTAATTTTCTAAACTCATTCTTTTATCTGGTTCTCCTAAGACCACAAATTCCAAATCATCTTGGTTTTTGTTGTTGTTTTAAAGATTTATTTTTATTTATTTATTTTGGGGTTTTCAAAGGTAGGTTTCACTCTAGTCAGGCTGACCTGGAATTCCTCTGTAATCTCAGGATAGCCTTGAACTCACAGTGATCCTCCTACCTCTTTCTCCCAAGTGCTGGGATTAAGGTGTGAGCCATCACGCCAGCTAAAAGTATTTTGTAAACTTTTTTAATTGATAACTTCCATAATTATAGATAATAAATCATGAGAATTCTCTCCCCTTCACAAATCCATTCCTCATCTATCCCCTCCCCATCTCAATCAATCTCTTTTATTTTGATGTCATCATCTTTTCCTCCTATTATGAGGGTCTTGTGTAGGTAGTAGCAGGCATTGTGAGGTCATGGATATCAGGCCATCTTGTGTCTGGAAGACTGCATTAAAGCAGTCCTACCCTTCCTTTGGGTCTTACATTGTTTCTGGCACCTCTTCTGCATTTGACCTTGAGCTTTGGAGGTGTGATAGAGATGTTTCAGTGCTAAACAGTCCTCTGTCTCTTCTCCTCAGCATGGTACCTTTTGAGTCATCCCAGACATATCAAAGAGAAGCTTCTCTAACCCAAAAAAATGAGTAGCATTACTATATGAGTGTGAACATTAGAGAAGTGCTTACTGGGCAGTTTGATAGCATAATATACTCATCTGGCCAAAGACCATCAGGCGTTACACCTCTAGGGCTCATGATTTCCCGTCATAGGTTGCATTTCAGTATCAGGTATGTATTCCTCCCAGAGAGTGGGCCTCCAGTCAATTGATAAAGCAGTTGTTTTCCCCACAACAGACATGTCACTATTGTACCCATTGGCTCATTTATCTGGCTGTTAGCCCCAATTATTAAGGACAGATTTATTTATTTATTTATTTCTTTTGTTTGCAAGCAGAAGAGAGAGAGGAGAGAGGCAGACAGGCGAGAATGGGCATGCCAGGGCCTCTAGCCACTTGCGAACTCCAGATGCATGTGCCCCTTGTGCATCCCTGGCTTACATCAGGTCCTGGAGAATTGAACCTGGGTCCTTTGGCTTATGGGCAAATGCCTTAACATCTAAGCCATTTCTCAGCCCAGAAGATTTAATTACATAATCAAACTGTTTTGAATATGAGTTTTTCTTCCTACTGAACCAGAATATTGCCCCCTTTGATTTTTTTTTCTATGTGTTGCTATCAGAAAGAAGGCTCAGGGGCTGGAGAGATGGCTCAGCAGTTAAGGCACTTGCCTGCAAAGCCAAATGACCTCAGTTTGATTCCCCATGTAAAGCCAGATGCACAAGGTGGCACATCGTCTGGGTTTGTTGTAGCAGCTGGAGGCCCTGATGCCCATTCTCTCTCTCTCTCTCTTCTCTCAAATAAATAAATTACAATATTTTTAAGAAGAAGAGCGGTGGCTTAGGTGTTAAACATTTTCTTTCCTCCTCTGTCATTGATTGCTGTGATCAAGTTACCACAACAAAAGCAACTTCAGACAAAGGGTTTACTTAGGTTTACACCAGGATACAGTTCATCACTGGGGGAAGGCATGGTGGCAGGGGCTTGATGCAGCAAGTCACTTTGAATCATGCCTCACAAAGCAGAGAGGCGAGTGCTTGTGCTTAGGTAGCTCTTTTTATAAAGTCTAGGACATCGCACTTGGAAGTGGTGCTGCCCATATTTAGTGTGGGTCTTACTTCAAATGAATCTTGGAAATCCTTCACAAACAAACCCAGAATATGTTTCCATAATGATTCTAAGACCTGTCAAATTGACAACCAATATCAACTATCCCAATCTTTTTCAAATTGTGTTTTCCACTTTTACTATAAGAACAGTAAAGCAGTTGATGAGAAAATGTCTTAGTTCTAATATACTAGATATTGCATACATTTTCACAGCATTTATCACCTGTCACCACTAAACTTACATGGGCAGCTGCTGCCATTGTGGTTTATATTAACATGTCAGGTCAGTGGTTTGTTCTAACAGTATTTGGTTGCACACCTCAGAAGCACCTGTAGTGCTTATATTTAGAAAAAGCTACTAAGCCAGGCATGGTGGCACATGCCTTTAATCCCAGCACTTGGGAGGCAGAAGTAAGAGGATCACTGTAAGTTCAAGGCAAGCCTGAAGTTGCGTAGTGATTTCCATGTCAGCCTGGGGCTAGAGTGGCTGGGTTTTTGAAAAACAAAAGAAAAAGAAAAAAACCTAGGAAATTAGGAATATTTACTGTGACCAAGTAGGAGGTTTTTTTTTGTTTGTTTTGTTTTAGAGGTCTCTCTAGTCAGCTGACCAAAGCTCTCTCCCTTACTAGTAAAGGTTTCTAAATTGGCTTGTAGTGGGAGGGTGGTCTCTCTCAGTGATCAACACCTCTATGTAGTCTCTGAGTCTGAAAAATCAGCCATTATCCTAAATCCCAAATGTCTAAATTTATCTGTTAAATAAAAATTAAAAAAATTTTTTAAAGCAACCGCCAAGCGTGGTGATGCACTGCTAATCCCAGCACTCGGGAGGCAGAGGTAGGAGGATCTCATTGAGATCAAGTCACTCTGAAACTAATAAAAGTTAGCCTGGGCTATAGCAAGACCCTACCTTGAAAAACCAGAAAAATAAAGTAAAGCAAATGAGGATACTTGTTGGTATGAGAAATTGGAAATGGATGGTGGGAATGAGTGTGGCAAATATAGAAAACTGGATGCTTCCAAAAATTGAAAGTAGAAATAACTTGTGTTAAGCAGCTTTTCAATGTTATGAAAAAATAGGAGGAAGCCAGGTGTGGTGGCACACACCTTTAATTCACTTGGTGAATTCAGGTCAACCTGGGCTGGTGAGACCTAAATCAAAAAACAAAACAAAACAAACCTGAGAAAACAATTTAAGACACCAGACATTTTTTTTTTTATTTTTAGATTTTATTTATTGATTGATTTATGTGAGAGAAGATGCATAGTGAGGCAGAGAGACAGACAGAATGGGTGTGCATCCCAGCTTATGTAGGAGTCAAACCTGGGTCCTTAGGCTTTGCATGCAAGCACCCAATCGCTAAGCCATTTCTTTAGCCCCCAGACATTTATTTTTGACTCAATTTCAGCCCATGGTTCTTGCTCTGTGTTTCTTAGTGTGTGGTATAAGATGAAGTATCTTGGCATAAAGGGCAATTGATGAGGCAGAGTTGTTCATGACATGAAAGTTGGTATGCAGAAGGCAGGAAGGGAAGGTTCAGGTGACCCTAATATACCTTTCTCCCAGTGACATTCTTCAACTTCAGTCCTCATTTCCTACTACCATACTCAGCTATGAACTGGCATTCCATGATCCAGTCTCCTCTGTATAATGTGGCACCAGTTGGGGACCAAGCCTTCCACATAAGAGCCTTTTGTTCCAGGACACTTCATACTTAGTTGTGGGCATATAATCCAGCAGTCTCATTTCTAAGCATTTATCACAAATAACTAATATCAGGATTTAAATAAATTACACTTCTGTGTTCTTTCAGGACGTCATAGTACCCAGCATGGAAATAACCCAGATGTTTATCAGATGAATGGATAAAATTTATGCACACAAACAGAATACTAGCCAGTCTTTTTAAAAATTCTGTCATTGCAGCATGCGCCATCTTGAAAACATACTAAGTGAAATAAGCCAGTCACAGAAAGACAAGTAATAAAAATATCCACATGAATACATGAAAAGTCAAAATTTTTAGTCAGTGTAGTGGAAATGAGGTCATTGGGCTGGGGGAGGGCAAGTTACTGATGAATAGGCATAAAATGAGAAAAGCAGAAATGAATAAAGGTTAGAGATAGGCTGTACCACATTGTATCTACAGTCAGTAGTTACTGTACACATAAAACTTAAGAGAAAGCACTGGAAAGAGATTTCAGTGGTGATGGCACTTGCCTGCAAAGCTTAAGAACCAGAGTTTAATTTCCCAGTACCCACTTAAAGCCAGATGCACAAGGTGGCACATGCATCTCTGGAGTTCATTTTGCAGTGGTCAAGCCCTGGTGCACCCATTCTCTCACTCACTGTCTGCCTGCTCCTCTCTTCCAAATAAATAAAATATATTTTTAAATTTATTTTTGGAGAGAGACACAGAACACAGAGAGAGAGAGAGAGAGAGGGAGACAGATAGAGTGGGGCGTGCCAGCAGTGTCTCAGCTGCTGTGAATGAAATCCAGATGTTTTGCCCCCTTGCAGGCAAATGTGGCATTAAGCGCCCTTGTGTCACTTTGCATGGCTAGGCGTGGGACCTGGAGATAGGAACTGGAAGTGGAACCAGCGTTCTTGAAACAACAGGCAGGCGCCTTACTCGCTAAGCCATCTCTCACCAATAAAATATTTTTATAAATCAGATTTAAAGAATAAAAACTTGTAACTTTACTACAATAAAAAGATTCATCGAGGCTGGGCATGGTGGCACATGCCTTTAGCCACAACACTTGGGAGGCAGAGATAGGAGGATGGCCACCGTTAGGTTCGAGACCCTGACACTACATAGTGAATTCAGGTCAGCCTGGTCAGAGTGAGACCCTACCTTCAAAACAAAACAACAACAAAAAGAAATAGTGGGGTTTTGTTTGATAAATAATTTATAATTAGTTTAAGATTTGTAACTTAAAAAATAAATGTAGCCAGTTTTGAAATAAAGGTAGAAAGTACTGGAATTTATTTCCTACTCTGGAAAGCATTACAAATTTTGGAGCTAATTGACATAAGTTGGTAAAGCAAGTCGCAAGTCTACACCTAGTAGCCAATTCATTATTTGGTGATCTTGATCTTTAAGAGCTTTCAAAAATAAGTAGGTTTGCTAGGCAGTACTGGAATGTATCTATTGTTAATGAGAATTCTTCATAAAAATTTCAAAATGATAAATAATCAAATCTCAAGTACTTTTTAAAATTTTTAATTATTTATTTATTTATTTATTTATTTATTTATTTATTTTTGGAGAGAGACAAGAGACACAGAGGAGAGTGAGATAGATAGAGATGGCGTGCCAGCAGTCTCTCAGCTGCTGTGAATGAAATCCAGATGTAATGGCCCCTTGTGGTCAAGTGCGGCATTGCGCCATGGCGTCACTTTACATCTGGCTAAACGTGGGACCTGGAAGTTGGAACCGGGTTCTTGGAAACCCCTTGAGGCGCCTTAACTGCTAAAGCCATCTCTCCCAGCCCTCAAGTACTTTTTATTTACTGCATATCATGAGATTTGAATTAATGTGAATACATGGTAATGTGCATCTTCCTTACAGGTGTTAGTAAAATGGCCTTTGTCATTTAATTGAGTTCACATATACAGCAAAATTAATGATACAAGGAAGAAGAAGCCAATGATGTATGGAAAGCAGCAAGTTTCTACAAATGCTAAGCTATCAAAGCCCTTGAAGTCAGGTAATTATATTTACTGGGGTGCAGACAGACATTTTAAAGGCATTTAGTGTCCATACCAATCAAGACTGTAAAAGTATGTGTCATGTCTCATTGGTAGGATTCTGAAATTCAAAACATTAAGGTTCTGTGGCAGGCGTGGTAGGCGCACACACCTTTAATCCCAGCACTTTCGGGAGGCAGAGGTAGGAGGATGCTTGAGTTAGAGGCCACCCTGAGACCATAGTTAATTCCAGGTCAGCCTGAGTGAGACCCTACCTCACAAAACCTGAGATCTGTAGAAGTTCTACTGCTGATTATTTTTCGTTTTAATTTGGTTTCTCAAATCCTGTGCTAAGCTTACAGTAACATCTCTGGTAACTAGTAAAATAAGGAAGTCTAGACAGCAGCTCTCTAAGGAGATCTGGGCCCTATAAACTGTTCTTGGATTCAATTCAACCACCAAGCCATGTTTACAAGTTTGACTTACAGAGGCTAATCATAAAAATAAAACCAGCTGAGAATGAACAGAGTTCTATAAATTAAATTGTTTCTTAAATGCATTCTTATATGCTTGACCATCCATTTATACTTGTTTAGATGATCTACAACTAGCTCTGTATTCTAAAGCATCAGTGCTGTATACTTTTCATTGTTGTAAAGGCAGATCCATCCATACAGAGAAAAATAAAATATACAAGTGGAGCCGGGCGTGGTGGTGCACGCCTTTAATCTGTACTCGGGAGGCAGAAGGATGGCTGAGTTGAGCCACCCTGAGACTACATAGTTAATTCCAGGTCAGCCTGGACCAGAGTGAGACCTTACCTTCCAAACAAAACAAACAAACAAAAAAAATTACAAGGATCTGTAAGTTTCTGCTGATTATTTTTCCGTTTTAATTTGGTTTCTCAAAATCCTGTGCTAAGCTTACAGTAACATCTCTCTGGTAACTAGTAAAATAAGGAAATCCTAGACAGCTTTCTCTAAGGAGATCTCTGGGCCCCTGCCAAACTGTTCTGTTATTCAAGTCAACCACTTGGCAAGCATGTTTAGTTTCAGAGGCTAATCATAAATAGATAAATAGTCAGCTGAAGAATGAACAGAAAGTTGACCAAATTAAAATTGTTTCTTAAATGCATTCTTATATACTGACCATCCATCCTGCCATACTTGTTAGATGATCTACAACTAGCTCTGTATTCTAAAGCATCCAGTGCAAGGTGAAAGTTGTATACTTTCATTATTTTGTTGTAGAATTAGGCAGATCCATCCATACAGAGAAAATAAAATATACAAAGTGGTATAATCCAAGTGGAGCAGTGGGAGGGTGCAGAGTTCGGGCCACCTGAGACTACATAGTTAATTCCAGGTCAGCTGGACCAGGTGAGGCAAAACCAAAAACCAAACAAAACAAACAAACAAAAAATTAAGGATCTGTAAGAGGATTATTTTTTCGTTTTAATTTGGTTTTCAAATACCGTGCTAGCCACAGTAACATCTCTGGTAACTAGTAAAATAGGAAGTCCTAAGACAGCTCTCTAAGGAGATCTCAGGCCCCCTGTAAACTGTTTTGTTGGATTCTGTTGTCAACCACTTGTACCAAGCCATGTTTACAGAGTTTGGCTTACAGAGCTAATCATAAATAGATAAATAGTCCAGCTGAGAAAACAGAATAAATTAAATTGTTTCTTAAATGCATTCTTTATATATGACCATCCATCCTGTAACCCACACTTGTTAGATGATCTACAACTAGCTCTGTGTTCTAAACCAGTGCAAGGTGAAACTTTTTCATTGTTGTAGAAGGTCAATCCATCCCAACAGAAAAATAAAATATACAATGGACAAAGCCCTCAACATCACATAATTAGGAGTAAACTTAGGGGCTCTAGAGTCATTCTCTAGGTTAATATCCTAACTTTGTCACTGTTTGGCTGTAATAAGTTTGAAATCCTGTCAGTGGTTTTATTTGTTAAGTGGAGGAGAATAGTACTTTCCTCTTCTTCTGTTTTTAAATAGTTAAACCAGCCCACATTATTTTAATTTTAAATATTTTATTATTTATTTATTTATTTGAGAGAGAGAGATACAGAAATAGGTAGGTTGAGAGAGAAAGAGAATGGATGGGTGTAGGGCCTCCATCTGCAAGCCGAACTCCAGATGCATGCACCCCCTTGTGCATCATCTGAACATGGAGTCCTGGAGAATCATCAAACAGGGGTCTTGGCTTCATAGGCAAGCGTTGCCCGCTAAGCCATCTCTCAGCCCTTCTTTAAAAATTTTTTCTGGATGGAGATTGGTGGTCTAAAGTGGAATGGGAGGGAGGAAATATCATTTTTTTGCATGTAAGTAAAAAGGTGTCAATAAAAATAATAAAAGAAAAAATTATGAACATTTGAAAAATATTTATTTGAGAGAGAAGAAGGCAGATGGAAGAGAATGGGCACACACCAGGGCATGTAGCTGCAAATGAACTCCAGACACATGTACCACCTTATGCATCTGAAGCATATGGGTGTTGGGAGATCAACTTAGGTCTTTGGGCTTCACAGGCAGTGCCTTAACCACTAAACCATCTCCAATCAGAGAATGGTACTTTCATATATAAAATGTCGTGTGAAGGTTAAATGAATTAGTGAATTCAAAGTGCCTATAGTAGGATCTGGCATGTAATACTCTATAAGTAGTAATTACTTCCTGGTACTGTATGTAAATTCCTTCACTTTTTTTTTTTTTAAAGGATGACCCTCAATATAGATCACTGGAATGACACCAAAGCAGTTTGATAAGTCATTTTCCTAGGAGACATTGATGTGACTTAGTCAAAATAGACACTTGAGAATAACTGTAGGAAATATTAAACTATAATAGTTCATAAGTACAGTTGGAGTTTAAAAGTTTTCTGATAAGAACTTGGCATATGTAGTCTCTCTCTCTCTCTCTCTTTTGGTTTTTCAAGGCAGGTCTTCTAGCCCAGGCTGTCCTGGAATTCACTGTGTTGTCTCAGGGTGACCTCGAACTCATGACTATCCTCCTACCTCTGCCTCCTGAGTGCTGGGATTAAAGGCGTGTGCCACTATGCCCAGCCCTGTATTTTCTCTTCTTATCAACCTTTTGGTACATAGCTGGTGTGCAGTAAACATCTGTGAGTTGATAGATGGATGCATGTGTGCCAGAGACTATCAAATAAGTATTCTTTAGCAGAAGAGCTGAACTGGGAGTAGCAAAAAAGAGGTGTGTGCTGAAGAATCTGTTTCTGATGAGACAATCTTAAAATGGAGGCAAATTAAGGGAAATGTATATAAATGGAGCAGTTTTAGATTTATGATTAATTCTTCTATGAGAACCTTCTGAAAAAAAATGTCTTGTGTGCCAGGTGTGGTAGGCGCATGCCTTCAATCCCAGCACTCAGGAGGCAGAGATAGGAGGATTGCTGTGAGTTCAAGGCCACCCTGGGACTACATAGTAATTCAGGTGTCAGCCTGGGCTGAGTGAGACCCTGAGACCCTACCTCGAAAAACCAAAAAAAAAAAAAAAAAAAAAAAAAAATTTTGTGTGACCTCTTTGCTGCTGTGGTCATGGATAGCACCTGACTATTGGGGAAAAGTCTGGACAACAAAACTGAGACAAACTGGTAACAATAATATAGGTTGGATTTGGGAAGCATTTAATGTAGTTTCCATGTACAGTCAGAAAAAGGTAAGTAAAATCAGGTATAGTTTTATATAGCCAATTAAGACTTTTAGAAAATTATTGTGTGTTTTTAGATTTAAAATTTTTTTATTTATTTGAGAGAGAAAGAGGCACCCCAGGGCCTCTAGCCACGTGTGAACAAATTTCAGATGCATAGCGCCACCCTAGTGCATATGGCTTTACGTGGGTACTGAAGAATAGAATCTGGGTTCTTAGGCTCTTAGGCTTTGTAGGCAAGTGCCTTGGTGCTGAGCTATCTCTCCAGATCAAAATCAGTGTAAGACTGAGATCAGCTGGGTGTGGTGGCTTATGCCTTTAATCCCAGCACTTGGGAGGCAGGGTAGGAGGATTGCAGAGAGTTCAAGGCCACCCTGAGACTACATAGTGAGGTCCAAGTCAGCATGAGCTAGAGTGAGACTCCACCTTGAAAAACAACAACAACAAAATAATGATAATAATAAGACTGAGATATTTATGGTAATTAGTCATCAGTGATTTTTCAATATAAATATTGTAACATGTTGAATTGTTTATTGAACAAGATAGACTTGCAGTATACTCTAAGGGTTCCTTTGGAAAAGGAAGGCAGCAGTATTTACATATTTATTATTTAATAGTACACTGTCTATAGGACAGGTAGAGGATCTAAATTTTTCTGTGTGTAAAGCTATATTTCACTGTTTTGTTGCATGGCTTATTTGGGGCAAGTAATCACTGCTTTAGGAGTTAACAGTGCCTTGAGGTTAAATTATTTCAAAGGATGAGTTTTGAATCAAACCTCAAATATTTTAGATCTTATTTATTTATTTATTTGCAAGCAGAGAGAGAGAGGAGAGAAGAGACAGAGAATGGGCATGCCAGGGCCTTTTGCCATTGCAAAGGGACTTCAGAAGCATGTGCCACTTTGTGCATCTGGCTTATGTGGGTACTGAGGAATCAAACCTGTTTCCTTAGGCTTCACAGGCAAGTGCCTTACCTGCTACGCCATCCTCGGCCTAAGATCTTTCTTTAATATGTGTAAATCACTAGAAACAATGACTGTCACATAGTAGTAGTATGCATATGCTCTATCTTTTTTCTGTTTATTGCTGATCTTACCATCTTTCTGGTCTTGGTCCATGGCCAGCTTGTTCCCAACAGGTTGACTTAGGTACTTTTGTCTCTACATTCTCTGTTTAAGCAATAATCATACTGCTTTTTCACATTAGACTTAAACCTCTTTGGAGCATTTTTTCCCCCTTAGGAAGTGTCTCACTCTAGCCCAGGCTGACCTAGATTCACTAACTATGTCTCAGGCCAATTCATGGATTTATCCTTCCACCTCTGCCTTCCAAATGCTGGGATTCAAGTGCACCACCATGCCTGGCTTAGACCTAAACCTTTTGATGCAGGATCTATGCATCACAGGTATTTGGACAAGTTTTGAAAGCTACCATGAAAGTTCTCTTAGGTTGTTTGTGAGGCTTCTTCCTTTCCCTTTCACATGTTGTAAATCCCTTGCATTGCCATTCAGTTCTGAATACACATTGGCTTAACCACTCAGCAAAACAAAAGCTTGAGAGAGACCACCTCAAAAGCAACAGACAAAAAATATCATGTCTAAGAATGTTTAGGACAGGATCCTAGATTTTCAATTAGGTTTGTATAAGCTTCCCATCCTTTTTGTCGTCATCATTACTCAGGAAACAGCTGAGAAGAGATGATCCCCTTGTGGGGACAAGTGAACTTGATGATCAGCCTTTTTTTTGAGTCACTGAGAACATTATTACAATACTCTGTAAATTGATCTCTATGGGTGGTAAGAAGCATGAGAGATCCATCCATACCTTGACTATTATCCACTTACTGCATGGTTTTTGAGACCAGTCTCAAATAGCAAATGGCCCAGAAAGCTGAACATAATGATGTAAATTGTTTTCATGAACCACAGATAATCCTGAGATTGGGTGAAAGGACCAGTGTCAATCAGTAAATAAGAATTGTACGACATTCTGTGTGATTCAGCTCCTACTGATAGGCAAACAGACTTTGAGTAGGTATCAGAAATTGAGCATGCAGTGTCAAATTTCTACATCAAGTATAGGGGCATTGACTTTGAGACTGGTTTATAATGATGGATGGTATAGGCACATCTGGAATAGTGTAATGGGATCTAGGCATCAGTGGTGGCAGCCTGAGCTATGAAGGTTAAGTGCTTTTCCTCCTATAATTGTAGTGAGTGTCTTCAATACACCATCTTTTAAGTTAGCAGACCAAACGGACCATTGGCAATAGCTAATGTCAGTAAAAACATCAAGATAGGGCTGGAGACATGGCTCAGCAGTTAAAGTGCTTGCCTGAAAAGCCAAATGACCTGGGTTCAATTCCCACTACCTGTATAAGCCAGATGCACAGTGGCACATGCATCTGGGTTTATGGCTAGAAGGCCCTGGCATATATCATTCTCCCCCCATCTCTGTTTGCAAATAAGTAAATACTTAAAACAAAATAGTAAGATAATCAGGAGAAATGATGCTTAGAGCTATGAAAGAGCCTAGACTTCTGAGCAAAGCTGCTGTGCCCACTTTAGTTTTCATAGCTGGTGTTGAGGCTGAACACTTACAGCAGCCCAAAACACTGTCATTGACTGGGCTTCAGCTGGGCCAAACCATCAGTGGTTCATAGACCTGTGATGGCTTTCCTTTGTGCAGCATAGTAGTGGAGCTACTGCTTTTCTGGTAAACCTAAGAGGACAACTACTTTCTGAAATGAGGCCATTTCTTTTTGTTTTTGTTTTGTTTTTGACGTAGGGCTTCACTGTAGCCCAGGCTGACCTGGTATTCACTATGTAGTCTCAGGGTGGCTTCAAACTCCCAGTAATTCTACCGCTGCCTTCTGAGTGCTAGAATTAAGGCATGTTCCACCACACACCCAGCTGAAGGCATTTCTTTTTGATAAGTAATACTTGCTGGGGTCTTCCACCTTATTAGTGTGAAGTCAGAGTTGATAGATGCACAAAATGGGAATGGCAGACCAGAATCAGTTTAAACACGTGACAGGCAACAGATAATTGTTTTCATCGGGGGTGGAGGGTGGTACAGGCTGTACATTATATTTGTTGGACAAATCCAAAACTCAAAGACTAGCTTTTAAATAGAAATTGCCTCCATTTTCCAGAAGTGCTAATTGTACAAGCATTTGGAGGAGAGGGGTGGACCTGTCACTAAAGATTTTTCATGTTTCTAAAAATTTAATAGATGTAGTTTTACATTTAAAAAATATTTTTATTTATTTGCAAGTGGGGAGGATTAGGCATGCCAGGACCTCTTGCTACTGCAAAGTGAACTCCAGATGCCTATGCTACTTTGTGCATCTGCCTTTATGTGGGTAGTGAGGAGCCAAACCTGTGCTATCAGGCTTTACAAACAGTCGCCTTTTAACCACAGAGCCACCTCTCCAGCCCAGTGGTTTTTCTTAATTTTTTTATTGATAACTTCCATAATTATAGACAATAAACCATAAAGATGTTTCAGTGGTCAGCACTCTTCTGTCACTTCTTGTCAGCATTGTGGTGACTTTTGAGTCGTGCCATCTGAAATGAGAGCTTCTCTAACCAAAAGTGAGAGTAGCATTAATATATGGGCATGAACATTAAGAGAAGTGTTTACTAGGCAGTTTTGTGAGCATAATATATGCATTTAGCCAGATACCAGCAGGTGTTACAGCCCTAGGACTCATGACTTTCCTTGTCACAGGTCTTCAGTATAAGGCTTTGATTCAGGTGCTCCTCTAAGGTCCTCTTGAGGGTTCCACCTTTAATCTAACTTCCAGGATATAGGATTGTATGGTACCAGTTCAATTTGGGTTCAGTTTTGTGTACCCTTTCCCTTCCCCCAAGCACTACCTTCCCTATATTGTCCAAGCTTTGAGATGCTATTCAGGTATGTCAGCAACTCAGGCTGTTCCAGGTTAGAAACAGCAGGGGACTGAGACCATGTGATGATTATCTTTCTGTGATTGTGTGAGCTCACTTAGAATGATCTGTTCCAAGTTCGACCATTTTTCTACAAATGCCAATATGTCATTTTTTCTTACTGCTGAGGAGAATTCCGTCATGTACATATACTACATCTTGGTTATCCATTCATCCAATGATGGGCACCTGGGTTGATTCTAGTTTTTAGTTATTATGAATTGAATTGAGCAGCTATACACAAGGCTGAGCGAATATCTCTGAATGTGGAGCTTTTAGGGTAAATAGCCAGTAAGGGAAGATCAGGGTCTGTTGGTAACTCTATTGTCATCCTTTTCAGGAGTCTCCATATTGCTTTCCATACTGGTTTTACCAGTTTACATTCCACCAACAGTGAATGAGTGTTCCTATTTCTCCACATCCTTGACAACATTTGTAACATTTGTTTTCTTTTTTCTCTTTCTTTCTTTCTTTCTTTCTTTTTTTTTTTTTAAAGTTTTTTCAAGGAAGGGTTTCACTCTTGTCCAGGTTGACCTGGAATTCACTATGTAGTCTCAGGGAGGCCATGAATTCACAGTAATCCTCCTACTCCCACCTCCCAAGTGCTGGGATTAAAGGCGTGCACCACTATTTTTGGCTTCATTTAATTAATTAATTTTTTTTTTTGGTTTTGTTGGAGAGGGTCTCACTCTGGCCCAGGCTGACCTGAAATTAACCATGTAGTCTCAGGGTGACCTCGAACTCACAGCGATCCTGCTACCTCTGCCTCCCAAGTGTTGGGATTAAAGGCATGCACCACCATGTCTGGCCCCATTTAATCTTTTTAATGTCTGCTATCCTTACTGGGGTGAGGTGCAAATATATATTATGTATTTATTATATATAAATTATATGTATATATATAAAAATTTTCTTAATTGTGTGTTAGCCATTTGTAATCCTTCCTCTGAGTACTCCCTATTCAGTTTTCTGTCTTACTTTTGGAGTGGATTTTTTTTTTGATCACTTTTTTAGAGTTTTTTTTTTTTTGAGATTCTAGATAATAGGCTTCTGTCAGTGCTATAAATAGTAAAGTATTTCCCCCATTCAGTGGGTAATCTATTGGCTCTGCTTGTGGTATGTTATCTGTCTGCAAAAAACTTTTCAGCTTCATGAGTGTGGGGTACACCTTCCTGGGGAGTCGGTTGCCCTGCTTGATTGACATGACCAAGGATTGTTTGCCTAAGAACATCCTGCTTCCACTCCCATTTTATGGCCTTACCGCAAGTTCCTTTTGCCCCAGGTAGCTCTTTCTAACAGTAAACAACAGGATATAAACAACAGGATATGAGAACATGACCTTCTGACCCTGCTACATTTCCACAGTGCTGTAAGACTGTATATATTTCACCCTCTGACTTCAATAAACGGCATTCTTGAAGCACAGCATGAATGACCCAGTGAGTGTCTCTTCAGTCCTCGGCACCTCGCCCAGCTCGGGGTCTTGGTAGTGCGGGCGCTACACATGAGCTCCCATTGGTTGAGTGCTTTTTTTCTTTTTATGGCTTTTTTTGAGGTAAGGGCTCACTCTAGCTCAGGCAGACCTGGAATTCACTCTGTCATCTCATGGTAGCCTTGAATTCACAGTTATCCTCCTACCTATGCCTCCCAGGTGCTGGGACTAAAGGCATGTGCCACCAGACTTGACTGAATACTTGTTTATCTTACTGGGTTACTGGGGTTTTGTTCTGGAAGCCTTTTGCCAGTCTATATATTGTGAGAGTGCCTCCTTTTTTTTAATTGATTTTTTATTGGCACCTTCTATATTTACATACAAAAAACAACATATTTTTCCCTCCCCTCTCCTGCCCTCCCCCATTCCCCTTTAGAACTCCAATCTCCATCATATTCCCTCCCTCTCTCCATTAGTCATTCTTTTAATTTGATGTCATCTTTTTCTTCTATTTTGAGGTCTTGCGATAGTATTGCTAGGCACTGGAAGGTCATAGATATCGAGGCCAAATTCTGTCTGGGCAGTTGCATTGTAGGAGTCTTACCCTTCCTTTGGCTCTTCCATTCTATCTGCCCCCTCTTCTGCAATGGTCCCTGAGCCTTGGAGGGTGTGACAGCGGTGTTTCAGTGCTGGGCATTCCTCCATCCCTTCTTCTCAGCACTATGTTGCCTTTTGGATCATCCCAGTGGTCATCACCATCTGAAAAGAGAAGCTTCTCTAACCAGAAGTGAGAGTAGCGTTAATATGTGAATATGAGCATTAAGTGTAGTATTTTCAGGGCAGCTTGGTGGGAATAGTATATGCATTTAGTCATACATGAGCAGGCTTTATACCCCTAAGGCTCATGACCTCACCTACCATAGACTTTTGCTTAGGTTTTCAGTACCAGGTATGTATTCCCTCCCGTAGAGAGGGCCTTCAGTCCAATTATGGAGCAGTTGGTTACCTCAAGAGTAGACACGCCACTATTGCACCCGTTCAGTCCTTGGGCCTGTCTGGCCAAATTTGAATATTCAGCGTCCACTGTTTCCACTGCTGATTTCTGTCTCCCATACACTGCATGCAGTGCAGCTTTTCCAGCTTTCAGTTGGCTGGTCTACAGGGAGAAGGCTTTCTGCTCAGCACCAGCTTGCTTTCTCAGTGACCTTGCCTCTCAGGCAAGAGATGTCTTCAGCAATAGGGTCTTACTATCTGTTTCTCAAGGGAAACCAAGGGCGCCTCCTATTTTTTTAGTTGAAGAGTTTCAGGTCTTATACTGAGGCCTTTAATTCATTTGGAGTTGATTTTTGTATATGATGAAATTAGTAGGTTTAGTTTCTTTTTTTTTTTTTTTGTACATATTGTCATCCAATTTGTCCAGCACCATTTGTTGAAGATGCTGTTTTTCTCAGTCCACATTGTTGGCATCTTTGTCAAAGATCAAGCAGCTGTAATTACTTGCCCTACATCCTGGGTCTTCAATTCTGATCCATTGGTATATGTTTTTGTTTTTATTCCACTATCATGTTGTTTTTGTCACTATGACTTTGTAATATAGCTTTAGATTGGGTATGGTTTCTTTTTCCTGAGAATATGTTTGGATATCTGAGGCCTTCTGCCATTCCATATGAATTTTGAGATCTTTTTTTCAATCTCTGTGAAGAATGTTGCTGGTATTTTTTAAACATTTTTATCAGGGTATTTTACTGCAAGAATTAACACTTTTTCTTCAAAAAATAGAATCACTAGGGCTGGAGAGATGACTTAGCGGTTAAGGCGCCTGCCTACTAAGCCTAAGAACTCAGGTTCCAATCTCCAGGTCCCACATTTAGCCAGATGCAAAGTGACACAAGGGCACAATGTCACACTTGCCCACAGGGGCTGCGTATCTGGAGTTGGTCCACAGTGGCTGAGAGGCTGCTGGCACTCCCATTCTCTCTCTCCCTCTCTCTGTCTCTCTCCAAAAAACACACATAGAATCAATAGTTATCTCCCTGAGTATGAAGAACTAATTTTACAATAAAAAGATAGTTACAGAATTAAGCAATTAGAGGTACATTATTTCTGCATTTAATTGGACTCCATTACAAACTTACTCTTAAAAATTCATGTCTTTTGGAACATCAATATTTTGAAACATAAAACATCTCATTGTGTATCTGTGATTTTAATATGTCAGTCTGACCTGTCTTTATCGAATTCAGGGCAATCTTAAAAGCAATGCTATTGAAGCCAACAGGCTGCATGCTACATATACTAGAAACAATTATTCCTTGGGAACCTTGTTACTTAATGGCCTCTGTGTCCTGTTCTTCAGGAAGAACCAGTAGGATGCTTCTGGCCCCAGTGCACCTCAGAATGTGAAGCATAATGCTGTTGCTTCCTGCAAGAACCACACATTTGCTTCTTTTATCACACCCGTGCCATTTCACTATTACACTTATTATCCCAAGACATCTCTGTGTTAGGGACTGGTGTCCAGATCATAACCATTGTTTCTAGCTTGAGATATCCAGGTAAGAGATTTTCATTGGAGTTAAGTAAACAGGCTGACTTGGTAGCCATACAACATTATTTTCCCAAACTTCAGAAGGCACCCACTGTAGACAGAAATTCACCACCAGCCCACTTACAGGAGTTATCCACACAAGGTGTGTTGACAAGACATTTCTTTTTATTGTAAACATAAAATCTAAAATGAAATAAGAATGGTAATTAATTTTTAAAAATCTATTATTGGCTTCACGTATGATAATAAGTAGGAAATTATGTACAAGCCAGATTGAATTTCAATGTAGTGATCATATCTTAAACCATCAGCTTGACACAAGTTTTCAGTATGATTAGGATGGTAATGACTCACAGATATCTGGGTAGGCTATCTACCTCATGAATTAAAGTGTGTGTTTTATTTTCTACCAGTATGGCTTTTCCATATTGAATATATCAGACACTTAATATTCCAGAATGTACTGATCAATACTACACAGTATATTCATTTGCCCAGTGCATATGGAGTAATACTTCCCAGTCATTGTATATTCCTAATTCTTGGGCTTGATGTTGAATCATGTGCCACACATGTATTTTATAACTCAAAGTATGTATACTCCGATGCTTAGAAATAAAGTTCATATTTGAAGGACTAGATTTCTTGGATAAAAATCCAGTGCAAATGTCATGTATAAAGGATATGAAGTGGTCCTTCCTTGGTGTTGTGGGGAGGCTACACTTAACAAAGCTCAGTTTGAATCTCAATTCTCACTTTCAGTACTAAAGTTCTTTTATTTGAGCAAAATGTGCATATGTAGTTCTTGCTATAGGTCAGGTTACTGTAATTAGAATGCAGATAGGAGTTAATTTGTTCTCATAGTAATCTTAGGAGGTAGGGATTGTTTATTTCACAGAGCAGCAGGTCTGGATTTAAACTAAGGGAGGCTGTCATTCCTCTCTGCTTCTGCATCTTGATTTGTCATCTAAGAAGTTAACTGCCTACCTTGCAGAGTTTGGAATCTGTGTATAAAGCAGTTTGCATATTTCTGACCGTTAATGGATAGAGCCTCAAGTTCATAACTCAACTGTGATCTATGGCAAAACCCTACCACCATGACATTCTTTCACATCCTGCCAGACCCACTAGATAGTCATCAAATAGTGTGTTTACAACTAGCAGAGC
>JAEOAD010001125.1:665000-787500 GCA_036365145.1 Orientallactaga sibirica
TAAAGCAACCAGGTAACGTGATGTATGCATGGACTAAATGGCAAAGCAGCGGTGTCCCCAAAAGCGAGCCCTGTGCTGGAGAGATGGCTTAGCTGTGAAGACGCTTGCCTGCATAACCTAACGACCTGGGTTTGATTCCCCAGGACCCATCTAAGCCAGATGCACAAGGTGGCACATGAATCTGGAGTTTGTTTGCAGTGGCTGGAGGCCCTGGCGTGCTCTCTCTCTCTCTCTCAAATAAATAAATACACAAATAAACATTTTTTTAAAAGTGAGCTCTAATAGATCCACTCAGTGGAATGCAACTCATTGCTGGAACTGGGAAATAAGTCAAAACCAGGTACAAAAAATAAGCTCAGTCTCCAAGAGCAAGATACCACCAAATGTGGGCTAGAAGAAAGCCAACGCATATAAAATTCCCTCCAAAACATAGATGGTCATCCCTTCTACCTAGTACTAACTTTTCTCTCCGTTGGAGAATTTGCTTATCTTTTTTCAGGTGGACAACAAACCTGAAGGGAAGATCAGCTAACCACACCTCACGAGGGCCCCAGCTGAAACCATAGAACAACGCAGGGGAAGGGCAAGAATACAGCGTTCATGGCGATCACGACACCAGAAAAAGCTGAAGGAGATAAACACAGAGAACATCCAACTCCAACTAAGCCAGATATCAAGAGACACAGAGGCTCCCAAAATCTCATCACTGAAACAGAACTAAAATGACCCCAATATGGCTCAGGGAAACTCGCAGAAGAGGGGGCGGAAAGATTGTTGGAGTCACGAGTTGGGGCATTATGCACAAAGACTGGGGCCTACACCCCAGAACTCTTGACTAACCTCACAATGCACGACCCACATTCCCCATTGATGAGGGTCCCTTTGAAAGTGGGAGGACAGGGAGGAGGACAATGGAACCAATACTATGAATGTAAAATCAGAATAATATAAATTTTAAAAAATGAAAAAAAACCAAAAAACAACAACAACAACAAAAAAAAAGGTGAGCTCTGATGGTCATCTGTTCCATGCAGGCCCTGCAGCCAGGATGCATTGGGGAGAAACTTCCATGACAGCCTGCATGGAGAGCCCTTTCTGCGTGTCCCCAAGCTCGTTCCACCAGGGGTGAGCCCCTTGGAGGAAGGGGCTTGACCCCCCTTCATGATTCAGGTACCTGACCCCAGGAAGACAATCAACACATGTGGACCAGCTGCATAAAAGCTGCATGAAAGCATGGGGATCAGAAGGAGCCCAGGATATAAATGTAATAATTGGGAAGTGCCCCCCAAAGGCTTATGTGTGAAATGTTTGGTCTGTGGCTGGTGTATTATTGAAAGATGACTGGGTTACAAAAGCACAATGTAACTTCTGAATTCATAGCTACACTGGCGATTAGAAGGTAGGCCTGGTTCAACCTCTGGTTTTCCCACATGTGCGTACACACATACAAACATGAATATATGCACATGCATACCACACACATACAAAAAAGGAAAGAAAAGAGAGTAGACAAGTATTGAAAATTTGGCTATATAAACTTTTTTTTTTTTTTTTTTTTTTTTTACCAGAACCTTCTTTGTTTGATGCTCTGGTAAATACTATTGAAAGTACTCTTGGAAAAGCCGGGTGTGGTGGCGCACGCCTTTAATCCCAGCTCTCGGGAGGCAGAGGTAGGAGGATTGCTGTGTGTTCAAGGCCACCCTGAGACTACATAGTTAATTCCAGGTCAGCCTGGGCCAGAGTGAGACCCTACCTCGAAAAAAAAAAAAAAAAAAAAAAAAAAAAAAAAAAAAAAAAAAAGAAAGTACTCTTGGAAAAGTCACTCCTGCTCAAACCCTTAGCCAAAAATAGAGGAACAAGCCCACAGTCCTTTCTTAAAGTGGTCAAAGCCTTAGCACCGTGGCCTCCAAAGCCCTGAGCAGTTCCTGGAACCAGCTGCTCACCCAGCCTGGTGTAGCCTCTTGCCAGCTAGGACCATTCGCCAAAGACAAGTTGCGTTTCCAGAAAATCTGGCAGTGCTGGCTGCAATTCCTCTCTTTGTTCATACACTGAGGTCTGCAGAGGTAGCTACATTTCCCACATCCCACTGAGAAGCACGCCTACGCCTCCCAGCACATACTGCTTGTCATTGTTTGGTCAGGTTTGGTCATTGTCCCCTCAGGCTAAGAGCATCCTGAACTCACACTCATGGGTCTTGTGAGACTGACTTCTGTGTCCCCAGGGCCCAGCTTAGGATAATAACACACCTGTCAGGTGAGTGAATGAAAATGTCTAAATGGATAACGTGACTTATGTCCCCTTGGTCCTCACTCACTGCCTTCAGCTGATGACAACTCATTCACCGCAGTGGGAGGTGTGGGGACTTAGTGCTCAATAGTCTCTTTTAGCAGGGCCATTATTTTGTCCCATGCCACTGACAGTGAGCTGTGCAAAGCGAAGCCCAGGGAGCCTCCACCGGTCAGCTAGGGAAAGAGCTGATCCTAGGTCCGAGCCCAGAGCTGGTGGGTGTCCAGTTCCACACAGAGTCCTGCTGACTCACCCAGAGCCCACCAGAAGGGTTAGTAGAGGATACTGGTCTCCCACAGAAGTCCTCATACTTCTGAGTGTCAGAATGACTTCAAGAGCATGTTTAAGAATGGATCCCAGCTTCTGGCTCAGAAGGAGGGGGTGAAGGGACACAACAACATACTCCAGGGGGATGGCTTAAAGCCATAGATGCTGGGCTGGTGTGATGGCTGAGCAGTTAAGGCACTTGCTTGGGAAGCCTAAAAACCCAGGTTTGATACCCCAGGACCCACATCAGCCAGATGCACGTGGTGGTGCATGCATATGGAGATTGTTTGCAGTGGCTTGAGGCCCTGGTGTGCACAGTTTTTTTTTCTCTCTCTTCTTCTCTCTCACAAATAAATAAATTCTTTAAAAAACAATAGCTGTTTATTTCTTGGTCCAGAAGCAGAGATGAGGTATGGGCAGGCTGAGTCTGGAAGAGAGGCCATGGTTTGTCTCTCTGCAGCCTCTGTGGCTGCTGCTTTAGGGCTGTGCACGTACATCCATCCATCAGTTTTCTATCCTCCTCTTCAAGGCCTTTTCACAGGGCCCATGCACTGATCATGTTGGATTAAGGCCATTGATGCCAGTGAACTCAATACATCTGCAATGATCCTGTTCTCAAACAAGGCCAAATTCACTCGTACCTGGCTCTAGGAGTTCAACATATCTTTTGTGGGGACACAGTGTAGCTAATAGAGTCAGGTCTTTAGCTTCTGAGGTGCTCCGGGGACAGAGCCTCATTTACTACACATGGAACCAGGGCTCTGTTGCAGGCCCATGACCAGGTGTGCAGAGAATGGAATAGATGATGCTGTGGGAGGTGCTGGGGATGGTCCACAGCCCGGCTCAGAACTCTGCGCCCATCAGTCCTTCTATTCATGTTACAGACATACAGAAGATAGTTATCAATTGAATTTCCCAGCTACTCAATGCTAGCACAGCAGGGACCGCAAATGTGGGATTGTAGCAAGTGGTCCTGCTTTTTTTTTTTTTTTTTTTTTTTGAGGTAGGGTCTTGCTTTAGCCCAGACTGACCTGCAATTCACTATGTAGTCTCAGGGTGGCCTCAAACTCACAGCGATCCTCCTGCCTCTGCCTCACTTGTTTTTTGGCTTCAACACTTGATTCTCTACCATGGATTAACTTCCTCGAGGCATTTTTACAGCTGGGAATCAGTGGCCTGGATGTTCTGCATAGAGGAAACAACTTGTTTCCCATGCAATGGAGCAGGAAGGAGTCTGCAAGGGAGGGGCCAGCAGGATGGTCCACCTTGTGGGGACAAGGCCAAGTTGTCCCATGGGATTCCTTTACCTGGCTGGGCAGATGATCTCTCAGCCTCCTGGGCCAACAAGTAGCAGCTGAATGAGCAGAGGGGCAGGGATGGAGGAGCAAGAATAGCAGTTAGGACACCCAGTGATGGTTAATCTGGACTGTCAAATAGATGTGATTTAGAATCACCATGGAAACATTTCTGGGCATGTCTGTGAAGGAATTTTTAGATTAAGTAAACAGAGAGGGGAAGACCCAGGCTAAATGCAGTCAGCACCTTCCCATGGACTGTGATCTCAATCTTCATGAAAAGGAAATGTAAAATGACCACCAGCCTCAGCATTCATCTCTCCACTTCTGACCGTGGACACGGTGTGACCAGCGTTCATGTCTCCACTTCTGAGTGTGGACACGGTGTGATCAGCTGCTTTTGCTCTGTTGTACTCTCTTCAGTAGTGCTCTCTGTGAATCCTCCAGGTCTTCAGCACCAAATTGGTACTTTTGAGGCATTGCTTGTGGACTGAGCACCTACTGAATTTTCAGTCTCTTCAGTCTCTCAGACAGCCATTGTTGGACTACCTGGTCCATATCGTATAAGCCAATGTAATAATCCCTTTATAATACATATTCATTCTATTGGTTCAGTTCTGCCTGGAACTCTGACTAATACAGCCATGGCTTTTGGTGCCTCATGCCTTGGTTAATGCTGTCCCCTACACCCCATTGTGTGGAAAATGACTTTTGTTCTTTTTTTTTTTTGGAGAGGACACAGAAAGAGACAGAGAGAGAGGGAGAGGAAGACAGATAGAGATGGGCGCACCAGCAGCCTCTCTGCTGCTGTGAACGAAATCCAGATGTGTGCGCCCCCTTGTGGTCAAGTGCGGCATTGCGCCTTTGCATCACTGCATCTGGCTAAATGTGGGACCTGGAGGTTGGAACCAGCGTTCTTAGGCTTAGGAGGCAGGCGCCTTAACCACTAAGCCATCTCTCCAAACCTGTTCTCCTTTATTGTGCCAACTCCTGCAAACCATGTAGCCTCACTTCAGATCCAAGTCTTAAAGGGGTCCTCAGTGAGGCGGGTGATTCAACTATGTTTCCTCAATCAGGTTACATTTGCATGAGAGAAAGGCAATGTTTAACAGGCTGAAGCTACTGTGTAGTGAAGTTTATACTAAATGTGGTCAGACACATCCCTTAAATGACACATTCTAATTTTTTCCCACAGGATTCTGAAGAATCCAATTTGAGCTGTGTCTGGCACGCGCAGGCTGTCAGTGTTGTCTGCTCAGGTTCTGCTTGGCTTGGCCTTCACCAGGCTCTCGTTTTCTGACCAGCAGTGCTCAGCCCTCCTAAGAAGACACTCAACCTGGGGAGAGTCTACTGGAATCCGTGTCAGGGAGGTTTGTGAACAGAATCGCTTGGGCCTGGGCTCCTCAGAATGGGGAAGGGCATTGATCCTCAGATCAGGCTGTCCCGCAGGAGAACGGTGCTGGACTCAGAATAATTCGCAATGTCAGCCTTTGTCCCTCAATCTGATGGGCTGTGGTCACAAAGGGGCTTGAGGGTGAGGCCTGAATGTGAGTCTCAGTTTGCCTAGGCACCCACCAGCTCTTGGAGCTTCAGCTCCCCCAAGATGCCTGTCTAGCATCCCACTGGAACAGAGGCCCTGCCCTGCCTCTGTTCCTGCTGCCTCTCTACCTACTACCACTGTCCCCCTCCTTCATTTTCTGACAATTCAAGTTTCTTGCCCATGTGAAGGTCCTTTGGCCTCTCTTCTCAGAGTATTGTCTTCAGACCTTTCCCTGTGTATTGCTCAGGACTCAATAAGGCATGGCACTGCCAAAAGCTCCTTGGCCAGCAGGCACTTCTAGGTGCCTCCCATAAGACCCACTGCTTGATAAGGGTGGGGGCACGGGCACCCTTCCCATCTCCCAAACTCCTCATGCTGGTGACATCTACTGAGAGCCTTAGATGGTGAGTACTGGTGACTAAATTGGGGTGAACCTGGAACTGACTTCCATGAGACCCTCTGCAGGCAGGGGTCCTTCTGAGCAGATCTGGCAGCTCAAGGCCTGATTCAGGGGCCGACCTTACCTCTGGCCTGCTCTGACAAACCAGCCAGGGAAATCTGACCCCCAGGAGTAACCTCAGCTGGGGCCAAGCTGAAGTTGTCCTTGTCCTTAGCCAAGCATCTGTGAGTGGACAGGGCAGACTCTCCCAGACAGGGGAGGACAGGGGAGCTCCTCTCAGACTTGCACAATACATTTCCTACCCTCCCTTGGAGGCAGAGATCCAGAAATGCCTTAGCCCCAACCCAAGTAACAACAATAGCAACTGCTTCCCCTGAGTGTCCCAGCCTGCTAGGCTCTGTGCCATATCTGACACCTCTTATGTCGCAAGATGTATTTCCCATTTTGCCAGGCTAGCCAAGGAAGCTCCGACAAGCTAAGGACCTTGCCTCAGGGTCCTCTGAGGGCTCCTGATTCCCTGCTCCACCCTTCCATGCCCAATTGACAGAACACCCCCATGCCAGAGAGGTGGAGTCAGTGCCTTCCTCAGACCACACTGCAGAGGTAGGATTAGAACTCCAGCTCCTTCTAATTCTGTACCCAGAAGCATCTTCTCCTCCAGGACCTGTGTGTAACTACATCATCCCCTCCCTTCCTGGCCCACGGGTGACATCAGTCACTGGGGGTGGGGTGTACTTCTTCCAGAGACCTTAGAGGTGACAGAGCCCAGGGGTGGCCATGATTCCCCCATGGGGACCTTGGTCCTGTGAGGTTCAGGGATGCAATGAGGAAACTTACTTCTCCCGGTTGAATATGATGAACTCTTTCCGCACCGTCTCCAGACACTGCTGCAGGTGTCCATTCTGTCAGAGAGCACAGACAGGACGAGTGACAGACAGAGCACTGGAAAGGAGGGCGTGGCTGTGGAGTAGTGGGGACAGTTGGTCTATCTGGACAGGAATCATAGCCACTGGTGATCGGGTAGATGAGCTCAGTGCCCAGCAATTGCATCTGTGGGAAGCCTGGCAGACGAATGTGTTTCTTCAGTGTGTGTGTGTGTGATGTATGCATGCAGGTACATGTGAACATACATGATAGGGGAGGCCAGAGGATATCCTTGAGTGTCATCCTCAGGACCATGGTCCACTTCCTCTGAGACAGCATCTCTCATTGGTCTGGAACTCATCGCTTAAGCTAGACTGACAGACCATGAGCACCAGGGACCTGTCTACCTCTGCTTCACTAGCACTGGGATTGCAGGCTCGTGACCAGCATTTTTTTTTCTGAGGTACGGTCTCATTCTAGCTCAGGCTGACCTGGAATTCACTATGGAGTCTCAGGGTGGCCTCGAACTTGCGGCGACCTTCCTACCTCTGCCTCCCGAGTGCTGGGATTAAAGGCGTGCGCTACCACGCCTGGCATGACCAGCACTTTTATGTTGGTTCTGGGAATGAAACTGAGATCCTCATGCTTGTGAGGCAAGCACTTTACCCACTGACGTATCTCCCCAGACCTGTTTCATGGTTTTAATTAGTAAAAATCATGCTAGGATGGAAGATTCCTGATGGTCCCAACCTTGGGTTCCTACAAGTTTGGAGGCCTATCGTTCTGCTAACAGGTGAGGAGAAAATGGTTAACACACTCATGTACGGCCTGTCCTCCCAGGAGCAGGTGGATGCCAGCAACACGGATACCTACTGACATGCCTCTCTTAGAGGCTGCATGTCCAGGAAGCAAGATCCCTGCTGCGTGCCTTAGGGATGCAGCAGGCACATCTGGCCCAGGGCCAAAGACCTTGAGACTTTTAGGGGCTGGTAAGATGACTTAATTTCTTTTAAAATTAAAGGAATAAGATTAACTTTTTTGGGGGGGTGGGGGGAGAGAGACACAGAGACAGAGAGAAAGGGAGAGGAAGACAGATAGAGATGGGCTCGCCAGAAGCCTCTCAGCTGCTGCGAACGAAATCCAGACGCGTGCACCCCCTTGTGGTCAAGTGCAGCATTGCACCCTTGCGTTACTTTTGCATCTGGCTAAACGTGGGACCTGGAGATTGGAACCAGCGTTCTTTTAGGCTTAGGAGGCAGGATCCTTAACCACTAAGCCATCTCTCCAGCCCAAGATTAACTTTTTTTTTTTTTTTTGGTTTTGCTAGGTAGGGTCTTACTCTGGTCCAGGCTGACCTGGAATTAACTATGTAGTCTCAGGGTGGCCTCGAACTCTCGGCAATCCTCCTACCTCTGCCTCCCGAGTGCTGGGATTAAAGGCGTGCACCACCACGCCCGGCTTCCAAGATTAACTTTTAACATCAAGAATTATATGTTCATCTTTATACCAATGTAGTCATCAATACATTTTAAATCTTTTTTTATAGGAGAAGGGGCTGTTGTGGATTGAAATGTGTTTCCCAGAGTATATCCAGTTTCTCAGCCTTGGTATCTGACAATGTGACTTTGTCTGAAATAGACTCTTTGCAGGTGCAATCAAGCTAAGGTGAGGCCAGAGCGGAAGAACATATGAAGATGCAGAGACGGAAAGAGAGGCCAGTGGAGATGAAGGGAGAGATGGAGTGATTGCAGCTGGCAGCCAAGGAATGCCAAGGAAGCCAGCAGAGCTGAGGTGCCCCCATATCCTTGGAGGCTGAATGGCTCTGCAGAGACTGATGGCCTCTCTGATTGTGAGAGGATAAATTCCGGCTGTTTTCAACTACCTGGTCAGTGGCACTCTTAGCTTAGGACACTAATACAGAGGCTCATAAAGACAAAAGTGGTCAGGGCCCATGGAATTTGGCACAACCCTGGGGCACCTGCACCCTTCCTACAGGGTGGAACAGGGCAGGATTTGCTCAGCATCACCCCTTCACTGTTGCCTGGAGCTCTGGATACTTTTGGCATTGATAGTAGGATTGGAAATGTGCCCTCTCTGGTCATCCTGACACAGACTTGTGCAATAAATGACCATTTGTGGTGGTATTTCAGATCTCTGTGTCTTCAGATTCAACCAACTTTGGATCAAGAATATTCAGAGGACAATACCAGAAAGTTCCATAAGACAAAATGTAGATTTTACATGTTCCAAGCACTACACTAAATCCATGAGGATGAAGTGCATGCTGCCCTCTGCATCCTCCCGTGTCACAGAGCCTTGGTTTTCTCAGGTCGTCTGATTTGTGCACTTTGAGTTAAACCTGCCTGCTGGGCATGTGGGGACATGTTTTCTTGTCACCACTCCATACACTGTGCAGCGTAACTGCCTGGCGTCTGCAAAGCAGTGAGTACTGTAAGTACTCCTGAGACACTTTACCGTGTACAGGAGGGTGCGCTTAGGTTTTATGTAATATGGCATCATTGTAACAAAGGGTCTGGGGGGGGGGTCCTGGCACTACTCCCCTGACCACAGGTGGGTAACAGAAAGAGTGGAGTGAAATGGCCCTTCGAGACCTCTCTACAGACGGCTTCCAAGATGCACTCACCAGCAGACAGCCGTCCTTTGTGCTGTCTTTGGACCTGTGCTTGGCCAACCTCTTCTTCTTTTTGTGAAGTGGTTTGGATTCTAGAATCATTTCTTCAAGTTCAAATGTGGGGTCACAGTTCAATCTCCCTTTCTATAGGGAAGTGGAGAGGAAAGCATAGTTTGTTAGAATTGCACAGGTCACTTGACTTTTTCATTCAACAGTAAAGGCTAACCATCACTGGGCATCATGAGCTTTAGTTTGCGTCCCCCCTCCCAGGTAATGATAGCAACACATTTTCACTGTGGACAGTCATTCATTCATAGCCATAATGCCACCCTGGGCCTCCCTCACCTAGCTAATTTCCCTAAGTCCCATTCCTACGTATGTTTTCTATACATAATCTAACCTGTTTCTGCATGTGTATGGTGTGTGTACATGTGTTCATGTGTGTGGGCATGCACCTCTGTGTGTTTATGTCTGTATGTGAAGGCCAGAGGTTGACCTCAAGTGTCTTCCTTGATCACTCTCTACCACACTTCATGACCCCTGCACCTCCCACCATCCTGGAGGATGGGCCATGCATTGGGACAAGATCCCTCACTTGAACCAGAGCTTGCTGATCCAGCTAGTCTAGCTAGAGAGCTTGCCCCGAGGATCTCCTGGGTTTGTCTCTTGAGAGCTGGGATTAAAGATGTGCCCCCAAGCCCATCCAGCATTCCCAAGGGTTCTGGCCATCCAGTCTCTGGTCCCCATGCTTGTGTAGCAAGTGCTTTACTCATTGAGCCATTGCTCCAACCCCGACTTAAAAAAATTAGTTTACCGTACACACAGTCTCATGTCACTGTTAATTTTTCTAAATGTGATTTTTCATAACTTAATTCAAAATACCATTTCTGGGCAACATCTGTCCAGCTCCCTGGTTTGCTTGCCATTTTTGCACCTGGAACTGGTGAGCCATCAGACTTGGGTCCCTTTAGACCTGCCGCTTCACACACCCTGACTTCTAGGCTTTGGACTCCAGTCCCTAGAAGCCCATTCTGTGTTCCTAGATCGCCCCCTGATATCTGGCGTCCTGCAGACACCCCTCAGTAGTGCAGCCCCATATCTATGACATCAACAGCCCTGGAGTTGCACAGGGAAACCTCAGCGCTGCCATTAGCTGGCCCTGGGCAGAGTTCTTAGCACCCGAGGCCTCCTCATACTATCACCTGCAGGAGGGCAAAGCCTGCCTCCCGGGAAATGATCGCACAGCATCTAGAAAGCACTTTAGTCCTCTGAGCTCCATGTCCCTGAGCCTGTCAGGATGGGGTCTGTGTGGCTTGGCCAAGTGTAGCCTTTGGAGCTGCCCGCTTTGCCTTCTCACCCTTGGCTGGGTGACTCTGGATGACAGGTGGTCTCTGCCTCCATCTCCCCACCTGTTTGAAATGCAGAGGGTCAGATGTTGCAGGTCGCTGAGGTAGGCTGGCTAAGCTTCCAGCACAGTGGCAGCCTTATCGTTAGGAGCTGACATTTCTCCACTACCTCATGGCCCCAGTACTTCCTACAGAAATGCTGGCTTTGAACCCAAGTCACGAGCTAGGGTTTTGCAATCCATGCCAACTTGGCCAGGCTACTGCACTGGCTTAGCACCTGCCAGTATTGTCACAACTGGAGGGCAAGGATTTTTTTTTTTTTTTTGGTTTTTTGAGGTAGGGTCTCACTCTGGCCCAGGCTGACCTGGAATTAACTATGTAGTCTCAGGGTGGCCTTGAACTCATGGCCATCCTCCTACCTCTGCCTCCCGAGTGCTGGGATTAAAGGAGTGCACCACCATGCCCAGCTTGGGCAAGGCTTTTTAGACAGAACTGGGCCAAGTCCTAGCATTTCTACCTACCTGCAAATGACTGAGCCTCAGTTTCCATACCTATAAGGTGAGGGTAGGGGGTAGGGTCTATGAAGCTGTGAGAAAATTCCAGAAAAGCTGTGGCTAGGTACTGCCACTCAGTACAGCCCTGACACAAGTTGGGTTTTGTTAGTCTTCAGACCAACCATGAGTCCTCACTGGCTCCCATAGGTGCCAGGTCTCCTGTTCCTTCCATCCTCACTGACTCGTAGAACTTGACTAAGACCCTCTTCTCTGTTCTACATCTGTCCTCAGCAACCCTCTCCAAAGGAGCAGCTCACATTCAGGCCCAAGTCTCTCCTGGCTGGGCATTCATTTTTTGTTCATTCATTCATTCATTCATTCATTCATTCAAATGCAGGCCCTGGGTCCCGCCTGAGTTTAAGCTCTGTTGATTTTTCACAAGGTCATCTTGGGAAAGTCACGTAACCTCAGGGGACCCTAACAGAATCTATTTCTCAGGGCTGGAGTGGTGTTTCCAGGAGCTAATTCAAGGAACACAACACGGCTCAATACAGAGAAGATCTGGTGACTCATATTAGCTATACATCCGTGCACATGTAATTAACGTACGTGAAGGCCTTCCATTGCCTCCTAGAGCTGCACGTTGACTGGACTTTCTGAGAAGAGGCCAGACCACACTAGCTCACACAGAGATAGCAGTGTTCTTGTGACCCAGCGGCATCTCTCTTTATGTAGCCCTTCATACCTGTCCAGAGGGGCAGGCAGCAGAGGCTGAGAGGTTGGGCACTGCATGGGTCCACTGCGAGAAGTAGACCTTGGAAATGGTCCACAGCCACCCCGCATCTCAGCGCACTGTGGGACCGTGGGCACTCCTGTGACCATCACCAGCACAGGGCTCACTGGCTGAGCGTCAAGGCAGGAGGGGACCTGCTGAGGGGCAGCACCACTCACATTAGGCACAAAGCCGGGCATTAGTGCCTTCTCGAACACCGCGTCCCAGTTCATGTCAGCCAAGTAAGGTGCGCTCTGAACGTCACTGAGGCTAGACAGGCGGCTCTCGGGGTCCTTGGCTAGGAGCTGCAGTCAAAGGACAAACACACTTCACTGATGATATGCCCCGCACACGTGAGCACACACATGTAGGGTGGAGTCTCGCCCAACGGTGAGGGTGTCCTTGCATGCACACTGGTCACTGCCTGCGTCGTCAGGGTGGGCACTTGCAGTGCCATGTGCACTCATCTCCACAGCTAGAGAGGGACTTTGAGGTCAGCCTTTGTGCAAGGTCATCTGGCCAGAGACTGTTGGCAGGGACTAGTTTCAGCCTTTATGTCCTAGCCTGGGACTACATCTTATAAGAGGCCACCTGTCCCTGGTGTGCACAGAAGCTTCTGGCTTGAAAGAAAGGACTGGTCATGTCATTGTAGGCCTTCTGACTTGCTCCTGGACGGTACAAGAGTGATAGGATTCCCCCCATTAACTATGAGGTGACATGTATGTCCCAAGTAGGCTTGGAAAGGACCTGGTATGAACTAGAGACATGCATGCCAACATGGCTGTTGGCAGGTGGGAGCTCCTCTTCTGCCACCAGTTCACTCCCAGCTGGCACGTGTCATTGTAGAAATGCCCCAGCTATGCCCACAGAACAGGCTGAGGTCATAGCACCTAAAGGACACCAGGCAGGAATCATATTGGCCAATCACTGTGACCTCTGTTCAGGAGCTGCCCCACAGTGATGGGTGCAAGAACTGGCTGTAGGAGAGGGCTGAGGAGTTTCTAGCAATGAGGCAGAGTTTAGAAACGTTTCTGGAACTAGATGGTAGATCTCCTTTAAGAGAGTGTAATTAGCAGCTCATCAAGTCCTTAGAGTTGTGCTAAGACCTAGAGTTAGGAAGCCTGGATTCTAATTCTAATCCTACCCCTGCCCTGCAACAGCGCTGTGGCATTGACTGGACACCTGGATGGCAGCGCTGCTCTGCTCACAGGGCTTGGGGTGGGGGGAGGAGGGGACCTGCTGCACGGCCCAGGACTCGTGGCTCGCCACCAACTCTTCAGCTGTCATTGTTCTGTGCTGATATCTGTGCCAACTTCTGAGTCTTGGTGGATTGGAAGAAAATTCACAAAAGGGGCACTCAGATGGACTGCCTGTGCCAAACCGAGGTGGCCATCAGTCCTAGGGAGTTCTAGATCGACAACTGTGTCCACCCCGAGGTCTCACTCACACTGCAAAATATGCATTCCTGGCAGAGTCCCACGTGACAGGTGAAATAAATGCTCCCGGGGCAAGAGCCATGCTTTAGAAGCCAGCAGTAGTTCCTGCCACAAGTTAGGAGGTGCCCGCTTCTTAAAGCTCAGCAGGTTAGGAGCCGCAGGCACTGAAACAGTTCTATTTATTAGGCTCTCCTGGACTGAGAAGAGCCCGGGGATGGCTGTCTCTGACTGCACTGTGCTGTGGCTTTGTGACCTGTCTGTGACAGCGTTTAGTACTTGGCACAGGAGCCCAGCTGACTGGACGGTTCCCATGGCCGTCAGGGTCACGCTGCTCATTCTCACGCCCTCCTTTGTGTGTGTGCACCTGCGCTGGCTCCAGCTACGAGACTCCAGCTCTCATGCGGGCGCGTGCTCTCTCTCTTACCTTCTTCAGCAAGGCCACCATCCCCTTACACCACGTGGAAGAGTAGTGGACGCGCTCCACCTTGAACATGTTGAGGATCTCATCAATGGGGGTAGCCGAGTGGATCTCATATGGTCTCTACAAGAAAGGACAAGAGGCAGAGTCAGAGATGGCTGCAGGAAGGCGGCGCTCTCCTGACGGAAGACTGTGGAGGTGACAAAGGATGGTCCGTTGGCCCTTCATGCCATGACACTAGATCTTTTCTCCAGCAGGGCACTGGGCCAGTTACCAGGTAACTGTCACAGTTACAGGTTAGGTGCTTTCTGAGGTCACCTTGTGGAAGAGCAGGATTCACACTCGGCAACCTGGCCTGGGTGCCCGCCTGCTCTGGTCACAGATCTCAGCTGCTGCTGGACCTCAGCTACCACCTCTCTTCTCCCAGTTGAAGTGTCCAGCGCCTGGGACTGGGTGGGCTGAGGCTTCTTTCACCCGGACTTGTTAATCCCTCCCCACGTGAAGTTGTACAAACCCTCCTGGTTTCCAGGCTTGGCACGGTAGGAAGTTCCTATTTGAAAAGCAGCCAGGGGCTGCTTGCCATTCTAAGCCATGCCCCACCATCAGGAGCCTTTTTCTGACTGATCTGCACTGTGATCCTGGGGATTCTGCTTGGTGTGAGTATGGGGGCTTCAGTCTATTTCCCACCCACCGTACTTGGAAAGACCAGCTCTCAGAGTCTCCACCCTTCACCTAGCAGGTCCACCTGATGAATGATGACTCTGGACGAAGTGACCATTGCCCAAGCAAGGTGGCACAACAACTAAGCAGGTCCTGGAGACCTTTGTGGAATGGACTCATCATTAATCCACGTGACATGCTTGCCTGGGGTATAATGCTGTACCTTTATGTCACCCAACTCCTTCGTGAAGCTGGGGCTCCTCAAACCAGAACTATGTCACACCCATCTCTATGGCCTCTGTGCTCTCAGAGCAGCATCTGCCACTGAGCACTGGATCACCCGATGAGGTGCTGGATCTATTCACCCACCAAAGGCTTGGATTCCAGAGCACATAAGGTGCTGTGAAGCTTCAGCCTCCTGGGTCTTAAGTGGGTCACTGCAGATAGGAGGTGATAACCGAGGGCGTCCGAGGTCCTGAGCACTGGGTGAGCTCCAATTCTCTCCAATGGAGAAGCACCTTTAACCCCATTGAAGAGGAAATTACAGTGCTTTAGTGGCCGTTGGCATGAACACTTTGCAGAACACAAGCAGAGGCACTGTGTCCTGCAGCCAGGCACCATCTTCTGCAGGACATGTAGCATGCATCCCCAAGGATGCTGTCTGACCACTGCTGGTGCATGGCAAACTACGTGCCACCCATCCGACAACTTCATGTGTAAAAATTCTATCCTTCCGAGCTTTAGAGGATGACTTCATTTGGCGATGAAATCAACATGAGATCATTAGTCTGACAGCCATCTGCCATGCACGGAGTGAAGCCTTGAACAAGCCTTCCCTCATAGGCTCAGAAGGAACCAGCCCTGTTGACAAGACCTTGACCTTGGACTTCCAGGCTCCAGAGCTATGAGATGGCAGGTGTTAACTGTGTGAGCCCCTTTCTGTGTTTCTGTGGTAGGAAGCCACATCCTGTTGAGTTGAATTGGGGTGTGTAGTTTTGGCTTCACTGGGCTATGTGCTACTGTCCCATGTAGACAGGCTCTGGAGAGAGCAGGGCAGACATGGTCGCGACCTCACCGGGCCTGGGTCTGGTGAGAATGAGTGCTGGGGAACCTCTGGGGTTCAGACTCCTATGAGGCTGAGGTGCTTTGTGGTGTCTCTGGAGAGTGAGGAGACCAGAGTGCAGAACCACCACACGGACATGTGCTGGAGCCTGGGAGCTGGGTTTGTGGACAGCTTAGGGTCCTTCTTCCATCTTTCTCCTTTCGGTAGATTATCCTGTCCGCCGCTGTGCCAGCCAGCCTGGGAAGCAAGGATGCTGGGAGATAATCCACTCTCATTCCATTCTCATTTGTATATGTGTGGATGGGTTCGTGTGTGTACAACTGTATGTGTGTGTGCATGTGCAGACCAAAGAGCACCCTTGAGCATTGTTCTTCAGCTTCTGTCCACCTTCTTCTTTTTTGTTCTCTCTCTCTCTTTTTTTTTGGAGACAGGGTTTCTTGTGGCTTGAGCTTGCCAAAGTGAGTCTCAGAGATCCATTTGTCTCCACGGCTCCAGTGCTAGGATTGCAAGCATATGCCACCATGCCTGGCTTTCCTTTGAAAATGTGGATTATGGGAATTAAACTCAGAGAGACTAGCGAGAGACCAAAGGAAAGGCGTTATCATGGACATTTTATTCTCAGTTGTCCTGATTGCTCATCTATCCTCATGAATTCCGCTGTTCCATCAGACTTTTAAGGGAACTACTTACTCTCTAACCTCTGCAATTTTCTCCACATCTAGAGGGAAGCAGCCTGGACACACCAAAAACAATAGTGATAATTATGAGAACTTTAACACACCAGCAGGCCCAGGTAGCAGATCCATTTAGAGTAATCCTGGAGCACTGAGGCTCCAGGCTTAGCCCTTGTCAGTTTGGGTGGAGTGGAGACCCAGGCCCTCCTCTAAGAGCAGCTATTAAGATGTATGGCATCTGCTTGGAGTAACAAATTCTACCAATTCTTCATTCTCGCTGGCTGTCCTTGGGATACCTGCATGCAGGAGCCAGGTGGCCTTAACAGGGTAAAGTAATTGCCTGCATTGCTGCAAAAGTGATTTTTTAACAGCAGGGCATCGAACAAACTCATTTTGGGCAAAGGTGTGTCTTTATTCCAGGAAACCCAGTTTGTACACACACAAAAAAAGCCAATTTACCAAGACACAGAGGGAACACAGAGGAATAGAACTGCTGTAGACCTGTTATTTCAATTGTTAGAACTGAGCTGGGCTTTGGAGGATAACTAATCCAATGCTCCCCTGCCACAGCCCCAGCCTGATCTCTTTACTCAAAATCCCAATACAGAACAGATGAAAGTTAAGAACAGTCCCCAGCAGCAATTTAGAACCCATCACCTGAGAACATTTTCCATTCCAGAACGATCCAGTCACCTGCTCAGAGACCTCCATTCAGGGAAATAGTGAAATCCTTGAAGCGTCCAAGAAGGACCTTCTCCCACAGAAGGGGGGCAGAGTTCCTCACTTCTCAGTCCCCCAACTCCAGGCATAGCCACCTGAAGCCACAGGAAGTCCCGAGAAAGCTCAAGGCCCTTCTCTTCCTCTGGTAGGTTGAACCCACCCACCAGGGTGCACGCAGAAGTTCTCAGTTCTGAACTCCAGCCTCTAGGGAGCGCTCCAGAATTTTCCTCTACTCTTTGGCCTCTCCACACCTCAGTCTTCACTTATCTACTGAGGAGAAATGCTGGTTGCAGGTAAAGACATGAATAATTCACGTGTGGGAGGTGACTGATATGCAAGCTCCAATAGAGAGTGCTCCCCGGGCAGTGGCTTCAAGTTTAAGACTTTTAGTTTGCTCCAGGAGGTACTGGGCAAAATCTGGAGACGTGTTGGTTGCTCTAACTGGGTGGGGGAGGTTTCTTCTGACACTTAAAATCATCCCACAATGCACAGGACAGCGCTTACCCTAAAGAATGGCCTGGCCCCAGATGTCCACAGTGCTGAAGTATAAGTATATAAGTGCTGACTATAATTCCTCCCTTTGTAGACCAGAACAGGTTTGCCCATGCTCATGTAGGGACTGTGGCCGAGTCAGGATTTGAACCCAGGAACCCGTGATTCCAGAGCTCATATTCATTCTTTATTATCATGCTGCCACATTTGGCCCAAGTACCAAGGATGACGCTGTACTGTCTACCTAGTAAAGCCCCACGAAGTCCTTTCTCAAGTGTCCCCCGACACTCTAAGCCAGGTGGTTGGGCTCAGCTCCCTTCTCGGTCCTATTTTCATAAACCCATTGCGCTTCTGGTGAACAATACAGCCAGGCAAAGATATTGGGAGAAAGGCGTATGTCATTTTCCTAACAGGTGATCTGTCACTCAGTTACCTTACACCCAAACCTTTGGCCTCAGCAATTCATACATAACCCAGCAGAGATGTCTCTCTGGGAACTACCCCAAGTCCTCAGTGCCTGACTGCATCCACCTTTCTCATGAAATCATGCCACCTGCATGTTTACTTAGCACCCAGCATGCTCCTGTGGGCCCCACACTGCTGGGGCTCTGGTCACCTTTTCTCCCTTACTGCACGGTAACCCACCTCACTGTCTTCCTTTTAGGGCTGGGGAAGCCGGGGCTCAGGTGAGGTAAATATCTTCACATGACTCTCAGCACTGGAGAACATCTGTGCTCTAAGCTCACGCCTTACCAGCTAATGGCCAGCAACCATGTGCAGTCCAGCCTAGGCTCCGAGGGCCTGAGCAGCATTTGAAGAGTGCTGAGCTGGAAAGCACACAGGTCTTCCAGGAAGTCTGTCCAGGTGGAGGAAGGTTAGGGAGGCTGAACTTGAGCTTGCAGAGTGCTGACCACCACTGGGTACCATGCTATACTGCGCCCTCTCCAGCACCCTCTGCATAGACATTACTGCTAACATTTTAGTTGCTGGAGGACTCTGAACACTTCATCTGTTCAAAAGCTCTGCTTAAGATCACTGATGGGGCACCTGTTGAAGCCAGGAGTCAGGATTTGAGCTTACAAGACTCTTCTATGATTCTCTTTCTCTGTTCCAAGGAGGAGACGTCCCACTGAACAAGTGGGGAATCTTCTCAGTCATTAGAGCTGTCAAAGATGAAGAAGCGTCTCTCTAGAGGTCAGGAGCTTCTTGGATGCTGACGGACAGGAGATCATAGAGGGATGATGACCTGTTAGGGTGATGTCCACTTCAGTGGGACAGTGGCTGTGTTGCAGGTTTCTAAGTATCTTCTGTGTGGAGGTGGTCCGTGGGTGGAGTCTTCTCATGTCCTATCCCTCAGCACTCCAGTCAGCATCCTCTGTGGCTGGAGTCCCACAGTGACAAAGTGCCTTAGTTTTCAAGGGCGTTGTGATGTGTGGCACTCACTTCTGCCACTGGGCAGGCTTGCAGGATAAGAACTAACGTTCTCCCCTGTGCTCCAAAAGAAGTTGGATCCTATTGATGCCCCTTGTCCAGGCTACAGGCTCTACCCACTCTTGCGGGAGATCTGGCCCCTCTGCCCTCCCTGCATGGTGTTTGACTCTTCGTGGGAGAGACAGCAGTTTTCTGTCATGACTAGAGCATTCCTGAGCCTCCTGTCTTTTCTGGAACTTTGCAGCTCTAAGATCATAGAAGTCATGCTGGGAAATCTCACTGGGATTTTCTCTGGTGTTTAGGAGGTAAGGAGCCCTTTTGTGCTTTCAGGACAGTTGCTAACAGGGCTGAGAATGGCAAGGAAGAAGGCTGGCTTCCAAATTCGCATAGTTAACAGGTCAGATAAAGGGCTCTCTGAATGGCCTTTGACTAAGTTTCTACTCTAAGAAACGGAAAGCAAGCTATTTTCGTAAACCCATTATCTTTCCGGTGAGCATGCAGCCAGGCATGTAGAGTTGGGAGAAAGATTTATGCCAGTCCCTAACAGATGCTCTTTTGTTCACTTTGTCTCCATGTCACAGCCCCTCCCTGCTTGACACTTGCAAATGACCTCTGGATCTCCGGATCTCCTTGCAGAAACTCAGAATTGGAATATGAAGCAACGGGATCTGCTCTATCACAGTTTGGCCCTCAGGAATGTCACCAACCTTTCTGCTGGGGATCCTCTAGTCACCTCACTTAGAGTAACGGCAAGCCTCCTGCACATGCTGGTGTGCCCTGGCTTAGATGAGGTCAGCAAACCTCTTATTCCCCTATGAGCATGTTCCAGGCACAAACAAGTCAGCCCGTGAAGCAGTGGTCTTTGATTCAGTGCCAGGGGAAACAAACAAGTCCCCATTTTCTCAACATTCTAAAAACACCATGTATAATAATTATACTTTTGGGGAATTTGTGAGAAATATCTAAGGTCAAGAGCTAAACTAGACGGTAACAAATGACCTATGCACTCAGACTGCTCTCATTCACAAACATTCTCCATGATCATTATTCAGAGGGAACTCCTCCCTGCACCTCATGCAAGGAATAAGATCCTGTCCTCAAGGAAAGTCCCTTCTGCTTACATGAATATGCACATATGCAAATGAATGCAAAACAGAATTAAAATTGAAGCCAGGGAGAGGAACACAGTGGACTCTGTTGGATCCTGGAGCTATAAAGGTGAGTGTAGCCTGGCCCATCCTTCCCACAGCCAGGGGGAATCCTCCACAAAATGGACCACAAAGAATATTGTCATCCCTGTTGCATGGCTGAGTAAGCCATGGACCTGAAAGGTGAGGTGACAGTGTTCTTCTGTGGCACTTATGCAAATAAAACATGCCTCAAAATTAGTTTGGTCATAATTTCTACCAAAATAAGATATGAGTTATTAGTTGCCAAATAGCTTTATTAGTCATCGTCAACCACTCCATTTAAATGAACTAAGTCAAAAATATGTATGGAATGTGTCAGCCCATTTTCGCATGTCCCCGAGTCATGTATATCTCACGTAAGCTGAGAAGCTGGGCTCAGATGTGTTGTCAAGAGGAGTTTAAAAGCATGGGGCTAAGGTGCTTCACTGTTTGACCTGGGCCTGGCCATCTATGGAACTCTGTGACTTCCTTCCTTTCAGGGTACGCCCTTCCCCATCAGGAGACTGAGGGGCTTGGCCAGAGCGCCTTTAGGTCTTCTGGGGTAGCACACCCATTCCAGTGCAGACTGGAACCCAAAGTGTGGGTCCAGCAACTCTTCTGGGCACTCCATCAGGCATACAGACTGAAGCCCTCCCTGGCCCTTGTTTTCCCACAGATCTTACCCAGCCCCTCAGCAGCTCATAGGCCGTGACGCCCAGGGACCACCAGTCGACAGGGTATGAGTACCCAGGGCCACCGTCCATGTACACTTGGAAGACTTCTGGGGCTGCAAATGACAAGGCAGAGAGAACATCACCAGTCACACCTTGTCCCAAGGGTATAAGGAGAAGGGGCTCGTCAGCTTTCCCTCCACTGTCTCTCAGATGTTGGCCTCAGGAAGCCATGGCAGGCTAGGGAACAGTGGCAGAAACCACAGGAAACTCCCATTTGACATCTGGGAGGAAAGCAGACAGGCCAGGGAGGCAGTGAGGTTAGCACCTGTGATGCACCTGAAGGAAGTGGGTTCGCCCGGGCGTGAGTACAGTTGGCATGGAGCTAAAACCTAACGAGAAGAGGAAGACTTGAGCACCAGCCTCGAGCCTTGCCTTCCATGCTTCCACCATGGGCCAGGCAGCCCAGCTGGCAGGATTGTGAGAGGGCTGTGCTCAGGGCTATCTCAGAGACGATGCAGGGGGCAGTGACTACACAGGAAGACTGCTAGAGGCTAAGGATGAAGACAGGGATGAGTGAGGAGGAGTGACTGAGCGCTCTAGGGGTTATTGGGTTTCCTTCCTGGTTAGGAAAATGTTTTGGAACTAGATAGAGTAAGGATGCAGAAATCATGTGGTGGTGCAAAATGGCCAGGATTATGGACTTTCCACTTTCTATTGATGATCTCCACTCATACACACAATGTACCCTGATCATAATCCCCTCTCATCACCCTCTCTTGTCTTCCATCCTCTGTACCCCTTCTTCTTTCCATGGTGAAAACAAACAATGCAAAAAAGATCAAAACAGGAAGCCCAAGTGTAGTTACTCTTGATTCTTCAGGGACAGCATTTGACCTGAGGTCTCTGTTAGAAAAAGTCAGAAACAAGGAAGGATCTCTATGACAAATAAATCAGACTTTACTAGAAGTGAGCCTTAGAGGGACATTTCACATCTCAGCAGTCAGGACTCTGGAAACCGGAGGTGCCACCCTAGCATTGGGCCAGGGGTTTATACCCAGAGGCTGGGGCCATGTTGGCAGGGCTGGGGAGGAAGGATTAGCAAATGTGAAGGAAGTGCACTTCTTTGAACTCCTTTCTTCCTAGGTAGTCAGCTAGGTGTCCTGCTCCCCTGGGGTTATCGAGAGAGTAGGGGGCAGTCTCCCGCCAGACTTCTTGGTATTCGGCAGAAGTATGTTGAATTCCTCAGAGCCTCAATAGAGAGATTTGCTAAACTCCTTCCGTCTTCACCTGATCCTCTCTAGGGGGTTGAGTGGGGGCTTACTTTCATGGCCTTTCTCCCACGAAGGGAGGGTCATTGCTCCCACTGGTGTCCAGAATAATTCTATAGATTCTTTTCTATCAAAGCGATTTGTATACCCAACGCCATTTTCTAGTTGTCAGACATGTGTTCTGGGGAGTTACACATGACAATCTGGCACTCGAGGTGGGAGGGCTGACCACTTCACTGGACACTAGTGTCTTACTCAACACTGAATTTGATATTTGAATGTGTCCAGTGGTCTGCGTGTACGTTTTCCATTCGATTTGTATTTTCATAGCATTCTCTTACCAACAGCTTTCCTTTCCTTTTTTAAAAAAATTTTTATTTTTATTTATTTATTAATTTGAGAGAGAGAGAGATACAGAAATAGGCAGGTAGAGAGAGAGAGAGAGAATGGGTGCACCAGGGCCTCCAGCCACTGTAAACGAACTCCAGATGCATGCATCTCCTTATGCATCTGGCTTACGTGGGTCCTGGAGAATCGAGCCTCGAACCGGGATCCTTAGGCTTCACAGGCAAGCGTTTATCCACTGGGCCATCTCTCCAGCCCCTCCTTTACTTTTTATGACAGCCTCTAGGGACATGCTATCATTTTGTAATGGGGTGCTAGGCATCCAGGAAAGTCCTTGAACTCCAAACCCTAGGTTTGTTTCTGATTTTAATTAAATAAGTGAATAACAAAAAGACTGAGAAGGATAATTATTATATTATTATACTTATTGAGGAAAGTACAGAGCCAAGAAAGGCACTCACGTAGCTAGAGATTCCAGATGGAGGACCTGGGGAAAAAAAGCATGGAAAGAAAAGAGTAAAGAAAGTTCAAGGAGCTCCTGCCATGTGGGGAGCTGGAGGGGATAAAAGAGCCCATGCAGAGAGTAAGGGCGAGGGGGCCTTCAGCCAAGGGAAAAACTCACCCACAGCTGGAAGTTCCCAAGTGATCAGAGACCCTGGCCTTCCAAAGGCAGATGTCTTTATAAGAAAAGAGGGTGGATTAGAGACAGAGAAAATGCCTGTGTGAGGCTGGAGACAGAAGAATGAGGCAAGGCAGTCATGTCCCAGGGGTATCTAGAGCTGCCCGGGGTTGGCAGAGGCAGAAGAACTCTCCCAGGGAGTTTGGCTTTGCCATATCTTGCAATCAGGCTGCTATAGGCTCCAGACCCGGGAGATAGGATTTTCCTGTGGCTTCAAGGTATTTATAACCTTATAGTGGTGGGCTGTTTTCTGGCTCAGGAGAAACAGAGGGACAGCTGATTGGTCAGGCTAGGGGCTGTCTCAGGAAGAGATTAGCTCTGGCACCATGTTCCAGGGGCTGAACTTGATCAACCACAATGTGTGAATCCTATGAAAGACCTCCCTCCCAGGAGAGGTCCTGGTTGTTTATGGAAAAAGAACAGGTCTAAGGAACTAGCCAAGAGATAAGAAGTCAGATCATCTTTGATTCCTAGCAAGTGTAAACTTTTCCTGCCCTTTTTACCTTCAGGGGTCCAGTCACCCTAACTCTACCCCCCTCTCAGTTTGACACCTTTCACAGATGTGGTTCAGAGAGAGACACTGGATTCTCAGGGAAGTCACAGAGCCAAGAAGATCAAAACTTCTGGTTCTGTTGTAAATCAGGTTCATCCCCACATTGATTCAGTATGAAAACACACTCTGCCGCACTGGAGGATGACCAAATCAGAGTCTGAGGAAATGTTCTCCAGGTTATCTGACCCAGAAAAGCCAGCTGCTTCCCTGGGCAAAAGGGAGCGGAAGGCGTCACTCCCTGAGCTCCTCTCCCAAACCTCGATATGGAAACTAAGGTTTCAAAGAGTTGCTTCTACTCCCGACCTGAAAGTAAACCCAGACTCTAGAATCAACATCTTTTATTATGGTACTTTGTTTTAAAAATTCTATTTATTTGAGAGCGACACAGAGAGAGAGAATGGGCACACCAGGGCCTCCAGCCACTGAAAACAAACTCCAGATGCATGCGTCACCTTGTGCATCTGGCTTACATGGGTACTGGGGAACTGAGCCTCGAACCAGGGTCCGTAGGCTTCATAGGCAAGTGTTTAACCACTAAGCCATCTCTCCAGTCCTATTATGATACTTTTAAATCCTTCCTCACCTGGATAGGAGAAAACAGCCCTCCCTTGAGCTAGCACCGAGCGACCCAAAGCTCACCTTAGAAAAGATTGACAGCATGCCTGACTCCAGCTTTTCTCATTTCCATTTGAAACAAACAGCTTCAGGATAACCATGCAGCCTGGGCCTTACACCTCACTGTGTAGAGTACTAACCTTCCCACCCCTTCCCCAAAGACCCTAAAACCTCTTTTCTTCAGAGCCCCTCTCACTCTCTCTCTTTGTTCTGAGTCTCCGCCAGCATCCAGACTGGCTTTAAATAAATACCTTGGGCCCAAAAGGAAATTGGCTTGTGGTTTTTCTAAATTCTGAACCTCACAGATGGGTTGTGCAGGGCTCAAGTCCCTTAGCTTCCTTTTGCCCATTTGGTAAAACGTGGATGGTAAATTGGTCAAACCGGACAGCTGTGAGGATATAAGGAGTATGTACTGACGGTCTGCAGTGCCTGGTAAACAATAGGCTTTACTAATAGGGGTAAAATTGTCACGCAAACCTCCTCTTCCTCTGGTCATGACACCTCGGTACCCACTCAGTCACCCCCTTGAAACTTGAGGGTCATCCTAAACTCCCCCTCCTCAGCTTCATGAACCATCATTGTTTTTTTCTGTCCCTTCTTATCCATCCTAGATCAGCTGGACTCCAAAGTCAGTGTATTCGGTACTTTTCTTGCTGCAGTGAAATACCAGACCAAAGCAAGTTCAGGAGGAAGGGTTTACTTCATCTCACAGGTTGAGGGAATGTAGCCCATCATGGTGGGAAGGCAAGGCAGCAGGAGCGGGAGGCTGCAGTCACATTCAGTGTGCAGTCCGGAAGCAAAGTGTGGTAAATGCTAGTGCCCAGCTCCCTTTCTCCTGTTTATTGTCACTCCCACCTCAATCAAATCTAGAAAGTGCTCAGAGGTTTGTTTCCATGGTGATTTTAAATCTTATCAAGTTGACATCTGAGATTAATTGTAGTCAGTGAGTTAACGTACGCATCCAAGAACAAATCTTTGCTGGTTTCAAATTCTGTGTTTGGTTGTTCTGGATCCCAGATAGATCCCTTCCATCAAGCAGGAAGCTCAACTGGAACTCACTAGAATTTGCTTTCATGCACCATAACCCATCTACTCATCCCTCTTCCCCTTGGCCTAAGGATGTGGGAGAGAAAGGGTTATATGTTTGTCTGTGAATACTCCAAGCCTGGACATGATTGACTTGTCCACGTGTTTCAGGGCACAAGTGCACACAGGCGCAGGAAGGGTGGAGAATGCCACAGCTGTCCTCACAAGTCCTTGACATGACTTGGGACTCAGGTGATTGATGCTGTTGGACTGTTAGGAATGAGTAATTGACAAATGTCCACAGTGATAGTGAAGCAGGCGTCCTTCTCCCCCTGCACACTTGTGGCTGGCCATAGAATACGATCAATATTTATGTCACAATCCCTGTGTCACCAAAATTACTGCTTTAGTGGCTCAGAATTATAGCTTTCAGACTCAAGGGAATCACATAGGCTTAGAGCTAAACTGTGGGGCCTGAGCCATAGATCTGGAAGTTCTCCTTGCAGGAGTGAATGAATGGAAACCAAAAAGTGAAAGTGGGGCCTGAGCCATAGACCGGAAGGTCTCCTTTCAGGTTACGATGAATGAAAACCAGCAAGACGACTGTCAGCTGCCATGTGAAGGGCTTTATGTAAGTTAGTTTTTAAAAATAAATTCTCCTTAATAATGTTTATTTATATTTTATTTACATATTTTTATTTTTTAAAATTTGCTTAATTTTATTTATTTATTTGACAGCAACAGACACAGAGAGAAAGAGAATGAGAGAGAGAGAGAGACTGAGAAAAAGGGAACGTCAGGGCCTCCAGCCACTGCAAACGAACTCTAGACACATGTGCCACCTTGTGCATCTGGCTTACGTGGGTCCTGGGGAATTGAGCCTCGAACTGGGGTCCTTAGGCTTCACAGGCAAGTGCTTAACCACTAAACCATCTCTCCAGCCCCTATATTTTATTTTTATTCAGTTATTTATTTGACAGAGAAAGAAGGAGAGAGAGAGAGAATGGGCATGCCAGGGCCTCCAGCCACTGCAAATGAACTCCAGACATATGTGGCCCCTTCTGTATCTGGTTAACGTGGGTGCTGGGGAATTGAACCTGGGTCCTTTGACTTTGCAGGCAAATGCCTTAACCACTAAGCCATCCTTCCAGCCTGTAAATGACTATTTAAAAATTTTATTTTTATTAATGGAGAACGTTTTGTGCATATTGATCATATTCAGATCCTCTGCACACCCATAGTCCTCAGTGGGGTTATCAGTACTCACTTCCAATGAGACATCCTAGGATCCATGTGTGACAAGGAAATGCAAACACAAGAGGTTGAGTTGGCTGAATGACAAAATCACATTTGAAACAAGGCAACAGATCTCAAAGGCAGATGTCTTTATAAGAAAAGAGGGTGGATTAGAGACAGAGAAAATGCCTGTGTGAGGCTGGAGACAGAAGAATGAGGCAAGGCAGTCATGTCCCAGGGGTATCTAGAGCTGCCCTGGGGTTGGCAGAGGCAGAAGAACTCTCCCAGGGAGTTTGGCTTTTGCCATATCTTGCAATCAGGCTGCTATAGGCTCCAGACCTGGGAGATAGGATTTTTCTGTGGCTTCAAGGTATTTATAACCTTATAGTGGTGGGCTGTTTTCTGGCTCAGGAGAAACAGAGGGACAGCTGATTGGTCAGGCTAGGGGCTGTCTCAGGAAGAGATTAGCTCTGGCACCATGTTCCAGGGGCTGAACTTGATCAACCACAATGTGTGAATCCTATGAAAGACCTCCCTCCCAGGAGAGGTCCTGGTTGTTTATGGAAAAGAACAGGTCTAAGGAACTAGCCAAGAGATAAGAAGTCAGATCATCTTTGATTCCTAGCAAGTGTAAACTTTTCCTGCCCTTTTACCTTCAGGGGTCCAGTCACCCCTAACTCTACCCCCTCTCAGTTTGACACCTTTCACAGATGTGGTTCAGAGAGAGACACTGGATTCTCAGGGAAGTCACAGAGCCAAGAAGATCAAAACTTCTGGTTCTGTTGTAAATCAGGTTCATCCCCACATTGATTCAGTATGAAAACACACTCTGCCGCACTGGAGGATGACCAAATCAGAGTCTGAGGAAATGTTCTCCAGGTTATCTGACCCAGAAAAGCCAGCTGCTTCCCTGGGCAAAAGGGAGCGGAAGGCGGCACTCCCTGAGCTCCTCTCCCAAATCTCGATATAGAAACTAAGGTTTCAAAGAGTTGCTTCTACTCCCGACCTGAAAGTAAACCCAGACTCTAGCCTGGGACCCTAGAATCAACATCTTTTATTATGGTACTTTGTTTTAAAAATTCTATTTATTTGAGAGCGACACAGAGAGAGAGAATGGGCACACCAGGGCCTCCAGCCACTGAAAACAAACTCCAGATGCATGCATCACCTTGTGCATCTGGCTTACATGGGTACTGGGGAACTGAGCCTCGAACCAGGGTCCGTAGGCTTCATAGGCAAGTGTTTAACCACTAAGCCATCTCTCCAGTCCTATTATGATACTTTTTAAATCCTTCCTCACCTGGATAGGAGAAAACAGCCCCTCTCTTGGAGCTAGCACCGAGCGACCCAAAGCTCACCTTAGAAAAGATTGACAGCATGCCTGACTCCAGCTTTTCTCATTTCCATTTGAAACAAACAGCTTCAGGATAACCATGCAGCCTGGGCCTTACACCTCACTGTGTAGAGTACTAACCTTCCCCACCCCTTCCCCCCAAAGACCCTAAAAACCCTCTTTTCTTCAGAGCCCCCTCTCACTCTCTCTCTTTGTTCTGAGTCCCCGCCAGCATCCAGACTGGCTTTAAATAAATACCTTGGGCCCAAAAGGAAATTGCCTCGTGGTTTTCTAAATTCTGAACCTCACAGATGGGTTGTGCAGGGCTCAAGTCCCTTATCTTCCTTTTGCCCATTTGGTAAAACGTGGATGGTAAATTGGTCAAACCAGACAGCTGTGAGGATATAAGGAGTATGTACTGATGGTCTGCAGTGCCTGGTAAACAATAGGCTTTACTAATAGGGGTAAAATTGTCACGCAAACCTCCTCTTCCTCTGGTCATGACACCTCGGTACCCACTCAGTCACCCCCTTGAAACTTGAGGGTCATCCTAAACTCCCCCTCCTCAGCTTCATGAACCATCATTGTGTTTTCTGTCCCTTCTTATCCATCCTAGATCAGCTGGACTCCAAAGTCAGTGTATTCGGTACTTTTCTTGCTGCAGTGAAATACCAGACCAAAGCAAGTTCAGGAGGAAGGGTTTACTTCATCTCACAGGTTGAGGGAATGTAGCCCATCATGGTGGGAAGGCAAGGCAGCAGGAGCGGGAGGCTGCAGTCACATTCAGTGTGCAGTCCGGAAGCAAAGTGTGGTAAATGCTAGTGCCCAGCTCCCTTTCTCCTGTTTATTGTCACTCCCACCTCAATCAAATCTAGAAAGTGCTCAGAGGTTTGTTTCCATGGTGATTTTAAATCTTATCAAGTTGACATCTGAGATTAATTGTAGTCAGTGAGTTAACGTATGCATCCAAGAACAAATCTTTGCTGGTTTCAAATTCTGTGTTTGGTTGTTCTGGATCCCAGATAGATCCCTTCCATCAAGCAGGAAGCTCAACTGGAACTCACTAGAATTTGCTTTCATGCACCATAACCCATCCCTCTTCCCCCTGGCCTAAGGATGTGGGAGAGAAAGGGTTATATGTTTGTCTGTGAATACTCCAAGCCTGGACACGATTGACTTGTCCACGTGTTTCAGGGCACAAGTGCACACAGGCGCAGGAAGGGTGGAGAATGCCACAGCTGTCCTCACAAGTCCTTGACATGACTTGGGACTCAGGTGATTGATGCTGTTGGACTGTTAGGAATGAGTAATTGACAAATGTCCACAGTGATAGTGAAGCAGGCGTCCTTCTCCCCCCGCACACTTGTGGCTGGCCATAGAATACGATCAATATTTATGTCACAATCCCTGTGTCACCAAAATTACTGCTTTAGTGGCTCAGAATTATAGCTTTCAGACTCAAGGGAATCACATAGGCTTAGAGCTAAACTGTGGGGCATGAGCCATAGACCGGAAGTTCTCCTTGCAGGAGTGAATGAATGGAAACCAAAAAGTGAAAGTGGGGCCTGAGCCATAGACCGGAAGGTCTCCTTTCAGGTTACGATGAATGAAAACCAGCAAGACGACTGTCAGCTGCCATGTGAAGGGCTTTATGTAAGTTAGTTTTTAAAAATAAATTCTCCTTAGTAATGTTTATTTATATTTTATTTACTTATTTTTATTTTTTAAAATTTGCTTAATTTTATTTATTTATTTGACAGCAACAGACAGAGAGAGAAAGAGAATGAGAGAGAGAGAGACTGAGAAAAAGGGCACGCCAGGGCATCCAGCCACTGCAAACGAACTCTAGACACATGTGCCACCTTGTGCATCTGGCTTACGTGGGTCCTGGGGAATTGAGCCTCGAACTGGGGTCCTTAGGCTTCACAGGCAAGTGCTTAACCACTAAACCATCTCTCCAGCCCCTATATTTTATTTTTATTCAGTTATTTATTTGACAGAGAAAGAAGGAGAGAGAGAGAGAATGGGCATGCCAGGGCCTCCAGCCACTGCAAATGAACTCCAGACACATGTGCCCCCTTCTGTATCTGGTTAACGTGGGTGCTGGGGAATTGAACCTGGGTTCTTTGGCTTTGCAGGCAAATGCCTTAACCACTAAGCCATCCTTCCAGCCTGTAAATGACTATTTAAAAATTTTATTTTTATTAATGGAGAACGTTGCTGTGCATATTGATCATATTCTTACGATCCCTCTGCACACCCATAGTCCTCAGTGGGGTTATCAGTACTCACTACGCAATGAGACAGGCGCTAGGATGCGCTTCATGTGTGACAAGGAAATGCAAACACAAGAGGTTGAGTTGGCTGAATGACAGCCCCTATCACATTTGCAAACAAGGCTTCTCAGATCTCAAGATAAAATCATCGTAGGCTTATGCTGGGGTCTAAATCCAAAGGCAGATGTCTTTATAAGAGAAAAGAGGGTGGATTTGAGACAGAGAAAATGGCTGAGTGAGGCTAGAGACAGAAGAATGAGGAAAGGCAGCCAAGTGCCAGGGGTATCTAGAACTTCCTGGGGTTGGCAGAGGCAGAAGAACTCTTCCAGGGAGTTTGGCTTTGCCACACCTTGCAATCAGGCTGCTATAGGTTCCAGATAGGATTTTCTGTGGCTTCAAACCAACTAATTTGTGAAAAACAAGGTTTTGTTGTTGTTTTATTGTTGCTGTTGTTTTAGAGACAGGATCTTGTGTAGTCCAGGCTGACCTTAAACTCAGTTTGTTGCTGAAGATGACTTCTGATCCTACCGTGTGCTGGGACTACAGGTGTATACCTCTACACCCTGTGTTATGCAGTGTTAGGGATCAAGTCTGGGGCTTGGTACATGTTAGTCATACCCTTTGTAACTGAGCTACATCCCTAGTCTGAAATTTTTTTTCTGTAACACAAAAAACTTACAGTAGGGAGGAGCTTGCCAGGGTCACCCAGCTAGCTGGGCAGAAGTATGATGACACCAAGCACCTTCTCGTATACTGGGGACTGCCAGAGACACGAGGCTACCTGGGGACTGGGATCCTGGTGTACTGTCCATCCTGTCAGGTACACAGTAGATGCTTCATAAGCAAGTCAACTGATTCTTTCCCCTGGACTGGCATAGGGCTGGTCCAGCTCAGCAACATGTAACTGAGAAGTGGACACAGCTCCTGGCTTCTGGGAATGTCACCATGGCGGGTATGACAAGCCCCTTGCAAGCCATCTCTGTAGGACCTAGCCAGCAGCTCTTGGAAGGACAGTGACCTGCTTTGGTCCCCCTCTTTGTTTCTTGGATGAGTTTAGAACTCCTGATCCCAGCCCCAGTTTCAGGGAGCTCCATTTAAGGCACAGTAACTGCTAACCATCCAAGCATTTCTAAAATATTTTATTTTTATTTGTTTATTTATTTGACAGAGAAAGAGGGAGGGGGAGAGAGAGAATGGGTGTGCCAGGGCCTCCAGCTACTGAAAATTAACTCCAAATGCATGCGCCCCCCTTGTGCATCTGGCTTACATGGATCCTGGGGAACTGAACCTGGGTCCTTTGGCTTTGTGGACAAATGCCTTAACCATTAGCCATCTCTCCAGGCCCCCATCCAATCATTTCTAGATGGTTCCACATCCTCACTAGCTTCCCTACTTATCTTTGCTCACACAGTGCCTTTATTCGGATGCCTTTTTTGCCTCCTGTTTCCTGAATAGCTTTGCCTCTAGAGTCTCTTGCTCCCATTTGGCCTTCACTGCTGAGGAAACCCAGTGCTGCTCCGAACATTTTCCTTCCATGATGCTGTTACACATCCCGTGCCCTGGAGCACCACCAGCTCCAGAGAAGGTGCTGGTTACTTGAGAAGAAATGACCCCTTGGGAATCACGTGGGTCAGCCAAGCTCTTTCCTACCTGGTTTTGGATAGGCCTTTGGGTGCCAGTGTGCCCTGGAGCTTTCAAAGGGCCCAGCTCATTTATGGGCACATCAGACAATGTTTTTGACTTAATCTGAGAATCTTTTCTGTTTTTATGTCTTGGTGAAGCATTTCAAGGTACTAGGGCCAGGAACCATCCATCTTAAATTCTATGGTTAGCTCTCAGGCCCCATCAGTAACTGTTTGTAGCCCTCTAGGTAGCCAGTGGAGACCCAAATTTGCCAGTAGGAGTGAACCTATGTATGCTGATTTTTTTCCTGTATGTGCAGACTTATGTTAAGTCTTCATTAATAGATCAGGCCTGGTAAAAGATTAACAACAGGGCTGGAGAGATGGCTTAGGGTTAGGCCTGCCTCCTAAGTTAAGTACACTGGTTCCCTGCCTGCATTTAGCCAGATAAGTGACACTGGTTCCAATCTCCAGCCCATCTCTGTCTTCCTCTCCCTCCCTCTGTCTCTCTCTGGTTCCAATCTCCAGGTCAAGATAGAACCACATTTATTGCCAGATGCTGGGAAAAAATTGTACTTGATGTACTCTTTTATCTGTGACAGTATACACAGTACTATGTGAGGGATTATGTGGGCTGGATGACACAGCTGCACAGTACTGACCACACCCTAAATGGTGAAGTGACTAACAGGAGGGTAATGTATACAGGCAGGATACACGCAAAATCTGGATTTCAGCATAACCTAAAGAAAAGCAGCAGCTGAGTCACACTGCTGGACAGTAGGAGCCCATTTCTGTCTTCTGCTGCCTCCCCCATAGTGCCCTCTCTCTGTCATGATTCTCTCTGTGGGTCTCTCATGGCCCAAAAAATAATAATAAATTCAAAAAAAACAATTAACAATAATAATAGAAAAGCAAGAGTCACAAGATAGAACAACTATCATGATTTATTGTCATAAGTCAATTAGGTGTGGTGGTGGGTTTGAATGTAAAGTCTCTGTGGAAAAACCTTTTAGCTTGCTTTACTTGATGGCTGGGGTACTCTTTTATCTGTGACAGTATGGAACTTCCACAGTACTATGTGAGAGATGGAGATTATGATGGGCTGGATGACACAGGCACTGCACATGATGTACAGGCTGGAGGCCCTGGCATGCCTGACTCTGATGGTCTGCCAAATAAATAAATAATAAAATATTTAAATAAATAAATAAATAAATAAATAATCCCTTCCTCCATAAATGGTGAAGTGACTAACAGGAGGGTAATGTCCGGGGCTATCACAGGCAGGAAATACATTGCCAGCTGACAGGTTTCCAAAGGTCTGTCTCTATGAGCAGACTGGAATTTCAGCATAACCTAAAGAAAAGAAAGAATTTTCTCCATTAACCCGCACATCGATAAATGCGTGTCCAGGATGTCCATGCTATATGTGCTACCATCCCATTAGTCACTAGCCATTGAGGGTAGGAGACATGTGACAGTAGGAGCTTTGGGCCTTTGGCATACCCTGGCAGTGTTGTATTCTTTCTGCTGCCTCCCATCATAGTGCTGGGTGCATGCGGACCGCTCTGGTCTCCTGTGAGCCCATGATTACATGGAGTAGACATAAGGCATTGTGGGACCACTACTGCACTCTCAGCATGGCCCAACATGTGACAAGATCGGCTTCTGCTACTAATCATCTCAACTGGGGCTGGGCAAGCCTATTGATGGGGCTTAAAGAGACCCGTTTAGATTCCAAAGGCATCAGGCTACCATGTAACTGGTCTTCTAGAAAAGCAAGAACATGTGGGGTTTAATGAAAGAAGTTCCTTGCTTCCCCTGAACAATATGAGGAATGTAAAAGAAAAACAGACTTTTTCCATCTCAAAGAAAAAGACAGATCTCCCTCTCAGATGTAGACTTGCTATCTACACTAACCACATAGAGTTCACTTCCTCATTAGACTAAAAAAGATGGGAAAATATGATCACCTCTGTGGTAGTTTGAATAAATGGCCCCCAGTATATTCAGTGTTTTATTAGTTTATAGTTTGCATCTGCAGCCACCTTGCAAAAACCACAGGCAACAACAAAGTGTCACTGGGGCATTAAGGTGTGATGCTTTTGGGTTTGAGATTCCATTGTAAAAATATGCAAAAAAAGGGGGTGCCCAATAGGAGTTAAAAAAAAACAGTCTCAAATAGATATGGACTTCTTTACAACTGTTTTGCACTTTTGTGGCTTTTAGCTGTAACAAAAGCTTTGGATAAATGCCAAATTATTATTAATAGATATAGACTTCTTATAAGTATTACAACTGTTTTAAGCTTTGTGTGCTGTGTGGCTGGGGTTTTGCTAAAAACTTATGGATAAATAGACCTTATAGGTATTTAAACTGTTTTATTATATACTTTTCTGGGACTACTAACAAAATTTCAAAATGGACCAAACTATTATAAGTAAATGACTCCTGTGAAGACAGGCCAGCTTCTTTTGCCATTATGGAACTTCCCTGGATCTGTGTAGACTTCAATTTAAATATCCCTTCTGGGCAAACAAACAAACAAAAAACAGTTTCAAGAAGATGGCTTAATACTAAATTGTCAAAAAGCGGTTAATGTTCAAACTTTCATAATCTGTGATCTACTTTAAAGATATAAGGCCTTTTTTTTAATAGCCTAATTGTAAAAACAATAAAAGTTTTCATTGGTAATAATAAAATAAACCGATTAAAAATAAACTGAAGAAAAAAAACCAGGACCCATGTTACATAATTTGCCAGATGCACAAGGTAAACAAAAAGTTAAACATGCATCTGGAGTAAAGTGTTTACAGTGTTACTATGGTATTCAATTTGGAAACCTTGTTGGCATGCCTGATTTTCTCTAAATTTCTATCTCTCTCTCTCTACCTGTTAAAATTTCTGTATTTCTCTTTCTCAAATAAATAAATAATAAAATATTTAAATAAATAAATAAATAAATAAATAAATAAATAAATAAATATCCCTTTTCTCCTTTTTAAAGCTTTTCCATAACTGTGCCTTGTCTGGAAGTTCATCTCAAATTTAATTAACCCCCACCCGAACCTGAAGGAACTGGGAATGTCATCTCAGGTCAATTAATGAGTTACATCTCAGGTCAATAAATGGTTTACAAAATTTGCAGTCCTACAGGTATAAAACCCCAAAGCTAGGCTGATTAAAATTTTTCCTACACTCTCATTCCTAACCTGTGGTTTAACTCCGTGGCTATCACGGAAGGGTTTATCTATGTTATTGCAGCTTCACAGATAGATATGTGTTGTCAATGCTCTTCAACACCTAGCCTGGACTGCTACTATATGGTAAAAGGTTAAAAATCATATTTGGGGTATTTAAAACAGGTTTCAAGGTTTACAAAAGGTCTGTCTCTATAGTCATTTGTCTTTTGGTGATCCTGAGTATGCCCTTCTGGACTCTGAACACAGAATTACTGCATTTCAGTCAGGAAGGGACATTGACTGTATTGTCCCTCAAATGTCTGATTCGAATGCTGTAGACTAATAAAGGGAAGCCTAAGTAAAAGGGATAACTTGGTTTACAACAGTAATTTAGAGAAATAATAAACTCAAAAATTTCCAGGAGGCTTATTTCAACAATACAATTGCAACTTGTTTCAGTGTCATCTGGTCCACACAGATCAGAAGCTCAGGCCTCCTTCCCTCTGATGCTGATATGACAACACTCCATGGCGTCCCTGACTCAGTATAGCCGGGTCTGTAAAAAGGACACAGCTACAGATTACTCCTCCAATGTAGCCTTTATTGTCCCTGACATCTGGATTCCTCCCACAACAGTGTTCCAGCAGCTCTGCAGGTCCACTATCACAGACTGGAGCTCCTGCCTCCAGCTGAGAGCAATCTGTAAACCCAGCTGAATAGCCACTGTCCCTCTCAAACTAGCTCTTCTCCTGGCTTTGTGATCTCCCACCCCCTCTTTCTGACTCTGCACTCATCAGCTGAGTGCCCCCAAGCCTCACTGCCTTTCCCTTCTAGACCCTTCCTCTCTACTCTTCTTTCCATCTTCTACATGGTTTTGTTTCCATCTCTGTCTGAACTTCAGCTGAGTGAGATTTTTTTTTTTTTTTTGGCATGTGTATATGTGGGTTCACATGTATTTGGGTATACGTGTGTGTGTAAATGCACATGTTTAAATGTGGAGGCCAGAAGTTGATATCAAGTGTCTTCCTCACTCACTTTGCACCTTATTCTCTCAGACAGGATCTACAGCTCCCCAGTTTAGCTTGACCAGCTAGCCAGGGAGCCCTAGGAATTCTCTGTGGTGCTGGGGATCTGAACTCAGGTCCTTATACTCATGCGGCAAGCACTTTACCCATTAACCCATCTTCCCAGCCCTGCATCCCATTGCTCTTTAACTCTATTTCTACATAGCCTGAAAGACCTTTCCAAGTCAGTTCACTCAATAGACAGAGAACTCAAATGTGCAAAGGTGGTCACCATTCAGCTTAGCTCCCACGCTTACTGGCACACTGACCTTGGGTAAACTATTTAACCTCTTATTTGTGCCTCAGTTTCCTCATCTGTTATAAGGAATAATAGCATGGTTATGCATATGTTCACTGAACACATAGTAAGTGCTTAGTAAATATCACCCAATATTATTGTCTTATTATTTACACCTTCAAAATACTGTAAAACAGTACAGAGTTTCATACTTTATAATAATGTTCAAAATCCTTAACGTGGAAGCTTCCTAAGAGACCCCAACTTTACACCTGGGCTCTGTCCTCATTACACTGAGCCACCTTCAAAGGACATAGGAAGACTAGCTTTATTTCTAATCTTCTGTGACTTTCTTGATATCCTATTTTTCTTTTTCAGTGCCTAGGACTGAATCCAGGGATTTGTTCTAGGAAAGTACTCTACCACTGAGACACACAAATCCTGACTCTTGCTTGCTAATACTCTTTTTTTCATATGCATAAACTCTTAATCATACTTGAAGACCTAGGTTCAATTTCACACCCCCCCCCAAGGAATATGATCAAATCCTTTGTTATTTCTATGTTCCTCTTTTCTCTGCTCCTGGTCCAGCACATCATTCATGCTCCAGGTTTTTGTTTTTTTTTTTCCTAATTCTCATCTATTTCTCCTCACATTGATCAAGCTACTTCTGGATACACAGAATTCACACCTGTCTTCCTCAGTGAGCATATGCTTGCTAAGGGAGGGTCATGACTAAACCAGCCCCAGGTCATCAGGGGTTCTTGCGGAGCAAGATGCTTGATGCATCATAGTGAAGCTGAAGACACAGCGGTCTGGCCTCACGACAGTGTTTACTTGTGCTGGCGGCTAGTCACTGGGCAGGCATTTCACTGAGTCAGTCTCGGATTCAGTGGACCAATAGCAGTCTCTACATCACAGTGAGATAACATGTGACAGCTTCATTTCAGGACTAGTGCAGTTCAAGTTGCCAACAGATGTGAGCAAGCTTTAATATATACCGACCTATCTTTGTAAATGCATGCCTGAGTGGAAACCCAGTCCCTCAAGGAACATATAGTACACACTCCCAAAATGATGCCAAAGTTGGTCGTAATTCTCCACATTAAAGTGAACCTAGGAGCTGTGGAAATCAGAGATATGCAGCAGGCCTGGCTGCTCTCTCGATTCCTCATGGGTAATTTAATTTTGTTTGGCTCCTAATCAAATGGACTCAGGTGTCACATACATATTAATTTGAGACAAAATGAAGCCACCGTACCAGTCTAATAATTTCTCTCTTTTTGGGAATTCTAGTAGCATTAGCAGCAACAGAAAAATGGTTTCATTAAGGTGTAAGACACTGTTCAGTTGTTTGTCATTAAGATGTTCAGTATTCATGGGGAGACAAAGAGCCAAAGCATAATTGGTTACTGAGTGGATAGTGAAGCTCTGATAAGAGACAGAAATAAATCAAGAATGAGTACAAGAAAATACTTCATAGTAAATGTCAGAGATTCTACTACTAGATTGGGAAAAAGTTTTCATGCAGAGTGGAGATCCAAGTGGAAATGCAGAGGTAGAATCAGTACATCTTACATAACATATGAAGCTACACATGAACTTCTAAACAGCCTCTCATACAGGTAGAACAACACACTTATATATGGGTTGAATGTCCTTTATCCAACATGCTTACAGCCAAAAGTATTTTGGATTTCGTATCACTTCAGACTTTGGAATATTTGCATATGAATACTGAGATATTTTGGGGAGGACCCAAGTCTAAACATGAAACATTTGTATTTCATATAGCCTCAATAAGACAGCCTGGAGGTAATTTGATACAACATTTCTAGGATACCTGTCACAATGGGTCAGGCACAGAACGTTCACATGTGGCGTCATGCCAGTACTTAAAATGTTTTGGATTTTGGAGGATTTGAGATTTTAGACTTCCAGATTAGAGATGCCTAACCTGTGAACTGCTACATAAAGGATTGTGGGTTTTTTGTTTATTCAAGAAAAAATGATGCTTAAAATATCCCCATGAAATTGCTATAGAACCCAAAGCTAGAAGATATCATGCAGATACTGCATGATCTAGTCTGGCCAAGTTACTAAGCTTGCTAGTCAAACCTGTTTTCTTGTGGTTCTTTCTATTGGTCAGCTCCTTCTTGCATTGGGGTCTCGGCAAACACAGATTTACCTGATGAATGCTTTTCACAGTGCTGACTCATGCATTAGAATCCATCTGCTAATGGACTTTCTTAGCACTTGTATCGGGTCCTTCAATCTCATTTCTCTACCCCACCACTATCTCTCTCACACACACTTGTTCTTATAGAGCTCTCAGACAGCTCTGCTCTAGTTTGGAGTGCTGCATTTAACCTAACGAGGCGAGATAATCAGACACAGATCTGCCAAAACTAGTTAGAAGAAACCTCAGTGAAACGTGAGGGCTAAAAGAAGCAACGGGAGCATCAAAGAGCTCTAATGAACATGTCCAAGAAGCAGAGTACAGAGCAAAGGTCAGGTCATTTTCCGAGATAATGATTAAGAGTTTTCCCAACCAGAATTTATGTGTATCTGCAGGATACACATAAGCAATGAAAACAAAACTCAAAGGTGGCTCTGTTGCACAACAGAGAGCATATTGGACTTCTAGTGACAGAAACAAACCCAATGCTTCATATCTGAAACCAAAGATTAAGAGAAAATCTTGGAAGAAGCTTGAGAAAACAGTATTATCTACAGAATGACAAAGATAGGCAACACAGCAGATTTTTTTTTTTTTAACCAGAAATGGAATGGAATGATAGTTCTAAATGCTGAGAGATAAAAGAAGTTATTAGCTTACAATTATATATCCAGGTAATGTCATTTAAAAGTGTAATACAAGTAATTTTTCAGTAAACACATTTTTAAAAAGTTAAAGAAATCATTACTAATAGACTTTCATAGAAGAATAATGGTAGGTTTCCTTCAAGAAAAATGAATATAATTCCATATTGAAAACTAAAGCTCCACAAAGAAATAAAAAATACTGGAAATAGGACAAAAGGAGGTAAATAGAAAATTAATTTTTCAGGGACTGGAGAAATGGCTTAGCAATTAAGGTTCTTGCCTGTGAAGCCTAAGGACCCAGGTTCTTTTTCTCAGTCCCCACATAAGCCAGATGCATATGGTGGCACATGCATCTGGAGTTTGTCTGCTATGGCTAGAGGCCCTGGTGTGCCCATTCTGTCTTTCCTCTCGATCTGCCAATAATCTCTCTCTCTTGCTCACATAAATAAAGAAAAAAATTTAAATTTTTTTCTTCAATTTGATCACTATAAATATAATGGACTATCTGTAGCAGAAACAAAATTAATGTCATATATAGACATTATATATATCAAACAAAACAAGATGGTGGGAGGATTTGGAAGTGTATTCTTATGAGACTCTTATCCTATTTCAAGGTAGTTTCTGCTAATTGATGGAATATAATGAGAAGCTAGGGCCAGCTCTACACTTGCTTTGTTGCTAAGTTAATAGTGAAGTCAAAATGGAATGATCAATAACAAGAATCCAGAATTAGGCAGCAGACAAGGGATAAAGTCAAATGCAATGAACAGAAGGTAAGCTGATGGATTTGAATTCAACCATGCCAACAATTACATTATACAAGGTATTTTCTCTGATCATCACAGAATTAAGCTAAACATCAATAATAGAGCTATATCATGGAATTGCCCAAATTTGTTGAAAATGTTGTAACTGAATGAAAATGAAAGCACAATATATCGAAATTTTTGGGGATTAGCTAAAGCTATACTGAAAAATGATAGCAAATGAATGCTTATATTGTGAAGTAGACAGGTCTCAAATCAACTGTCTAAACTTCTACCTTGAAAAACTATGATGAGAACAAACTAAAGTTCAAAGTAAGGGAAAGAACGAATAAAATAAGGAAAAAATTGATACAATAGAACATAGAAAAATAATAAAGAAAAGCAATAAAGATTAAAATTGATTCTTTTAAAAAAATCAATAAATTTGGGTAGGAGAGATGGCTCAGAGGTTAAAGGTGCTTGCTTGAAAAGCCTGACAGCATGGTACCAATGTAAAGCCAGATGCACAAAGTGGAGCATGTGTTTGGACTTGGTTTGCAGTGGCAGGATGTGCTGGCAGACCCATAGTTTCTCTCTCTCTCTCTGCTTCTTTCTCTCCCCCTCTCTCAAATGAAAATTTTAAAATATACATAATCAACAAATTGAGCTGGGCATAGTGGCACATGGCTTGAATCCCAGCACTTGTGAGGCTGAGGTAGGAGGATTCCTCTGAGTTCAAGGCTAGCCTGAGACTAATTCCAGGTCAGCCTAGGCAAGAGCAAGACCCTACCTTGAAAAACCAAACCAAACCAAACCAAACCAAACCAAACCAAACAAAAACCTGTAACCAGAATGACCAGAAAAACTAGAGGAAAAATTACCAATTTTGGAATGAAAGAGGAAATATTACCTCAGAACCTATCCTCATTATGGATGTGAGGTATTACATATACTTGTGTGCCCAGATATCTGAAAAACTAGATAAAATAGTTAAATTTGTAGAAAAAAATGCAAACTCTTTAATCTTACTTAAGACTTACTTATTTCTAGAAACTAAATTCATGGTTACATACTTTCCTGCCTAGAAAACCCCCGGTCCTAATATCTTCCCTAGACAATTTTATCAAATACATGCTGAAATAATAACCATCCTCCTACATATTTATTATTCAGAAAACAGGAGAGGAACACCTCTTAACTTAGGTTGTCAGAAATATTCCAATTTCAAAGCCACACAAAGTTGCTATAAGAAAATCAAAGGACAAAGTATTCCTCATCGAGTAGGTGTAAATATTGAGAAGAAGGTAATAGCAGCTGCTTGCTGTGCTGGGTTGAAGATGACACGTCCTGAAGAGTGGGGATTATTCTGGGAATGCTGGGCAGCCCAGCATCTCAAAGCCAACCAGTATAATTCAATAGATTAGAGAAAGGAAACGGTCTGAGGAACTCAGTAGATTCAAAAAAGCTATCTGGCAGAATTCAACATGTAGTTATGATTTAAAAAAATACCAAATTGGAATAGATGGTACTTCTTCAGTCTGATAAAGAAAAGTACAGATCTGGAATTCTGCTTAGGATGGTGGTGTAGGAACCATGCCAAAGCAGCCTAGGACAGAAAAAGAAAAGAAAAAAAAACTAGCAAAATATACTCTACTAAAAAGTGAGGTGTATAAAAAAATTATCAACTGCAGCAGAGAAGTAGGAGAGATCTGGAGCATCTAGAGCCCAAAGAAGCAGGCAGAAGTGTCTCCAGGAGCAGCTGCACCAGGTCCATGCAGCCACAGCTGCCAGGTTCAGCCCGAGCCACAGAAAAAGCCAGGTGAGGGGATTTTACTCTCACACAGTCCTCCTTGCAAACTCAAGAAATGTGAAGGGAGGATGGCAAAGACTAGTGGAGAGGCTTATGAGGAAGAGGATATTTTATTTTATTTTATTTTATTTTATTTTATTTATTTTATTTTATTTATTTATTTATTTATTTGAAAGAGAGAGATACAGAAATAGGCTGGTAGAGAGAGAGAGAGAGAGAATGGGTACGCCAGGGCCTCCAGCCACTGCAAACGAACTCCAGATGCATGCACCTCCTTGTGCATCTGGCTTACGTGGGTCCTGGAGAATCGAGCCTCGAACCGGGGTCCTTAGGCTTCACAGGCAAGCATTTAACCACTAAGCCATCTCTCCAGCCCAAGGAAGAGGATCTTGAGGCCAGTGGGAGAACTTCAGCCACCATTCACAGCCCCCCTCCCCCCACCACCAGCACAAGCAGCAGCAAGCACCCCAGACTTGGGAAGGGAGCTCACGTACACAGCACCCAGCACAGGTGATCAGAGCAGCGACCCACAGACCCAGCCAGCCTACCTGAGCCCACAGCACAGCAAAGAGGGACCCAAGCCAGCATGCACCATAGCTGAGACCAAACCCATCCCAAAAGGTAACTGGGATTACACCAGGTCAGAACCCACCAAAAAAGCCTGATATGTAGGCTTGCATTGGAAGTGCTAATTGCCCCTTTCATGTCAGGGTAAATTATATGTTAAATCTGATGGATAGCCAAATTTACCATTCTTAATCAAGCTATATTTTGGGCTTGTCATTTGTTGCTTCTTGATTTATAGTGCCTTTGTCTCCTCTTCTGTTGTTCGCTGGGAAGGGTCTCACTCAGTCACAAGCTGACCTTGGAACCCTCTATAGACCAGAAATATCAGCCTCCTAATTACAGGATTAAGGGTGTCGAGAAACACACATCCTTAGGGACTATGACTTTGTTAGAGGCTCTCTTTATCATAATACCTACTCTTTTTTTTTTTTTTTTTTTTTTTTTTTTTTTTTCGAGGTAGAGTTTCACTCTAGTCCAGGCCGACCTGGAATTAACTATGTAGTCTCAGGGTGGCCTCAAACTCTGGGCGATCCTCCTACCTCTACCTCCCGAGTGCTGGGATTAAAGGCATGAGCCACCACACCCGGCTTCATAATACCTACTCTTGCATAAATACTCTGTACTGTTTTCATTGAATGTGCATATTGTTTAGTTAAATTTTAGAATTTGCCTGTATTCTGTTCCACCCAGCCTACTAGATACTCTCATAGCAGGAAACCCAATTCCTAGGGTCACTTTTATGGTTACTCTGAGAGTATTAAGAGCCACACCTAGTGCCTTAAGCTCCCACCCTGAAGATATAAAACATCAGATTGATTGGTACATCTAATAATACTGCAGATAATTAGAAAATACAAGCATTAAATTAATCCAAGATGTAAAAATCTCTACATTGTAATACAAGAAACACAAAAATTCAAGACAATATAAATCCACCAAAAAGTATTAATCCATCAGAAATGACCTTCAGTGAGACTGATTTAGAGGAAATGCCTGAGAAAGATTTCAAAAGAATGATTATAAATATGTTCAAAGAACTCAAAGAGGAAATCAAAGGAATCAAAGAACACACAGGAAACCAATTTAATGAAATAAGGAGGTCAATACAAGACATGAATAAGGAAATAGAAATAATAAAGGAAAATCAGCTAGAAATACTAGCAATGAGAAACACAGTCAGTGAAATAAAAAACTCTGTATTAAATCTCTCCAGTAGAATGGATGAAGGAGAGAAGAGAATATCTAAACTAGAAGCCCAGGTGGCAGATCTAGTACAGTCCAACAAAGTCTTCTTTTTTATTCAATAATAGAATAAAATTAGAAATGAACTAATTTCTAAAATTAGAAATGAACCTAGGGTTTGGGGTTCAAGGACATTCCTGGATCCCTAGCACCCGTTAGAATTCCATAGCATTAGTCATGGAGAAATTGCAAATTTCACAAGTGGGGAATGGTAGCTCACCCTGTCATCTCAGTACTCAGGAGGCTGAGGCAGGACCTAGTGAGTTCAAAGTCAACCTGGGCTACATGTGAGGAGGCTGCAGCAAGCAAATGGGATCACCATGGCAATGCACACTGAGAGAGGGACTAAGGCTAAGGACAGTCCAGGTGGCTGCACTGTGTGCTACAGAAAGTGGCAGGGACAGTGGTCGGCTGCATGTCAGGGAGGCTCCCATGCCTATCCACTTTCCTGAGACTCTGCCTCACATCCCTTCCTTTGTTCATTTGTTCTAGGAGTTCCCCGAGTTCCCTGACAGGCAGCATTGTGGGGTTGAAACATAACTGGGAATCAAACAAGCCATGTCCCTGGCCCAACTTGGTTTGGCCCAGGGGTCCAAGCGTTTAGCATGTGTCACATAGGCAGCCAAGCAAGTGGGAAGACTGCCGACAATGTCAGCTGTCAGTCTTGAGAGTTTGTCACTGTCAGGAGCTTTGCAGTGTACCTGCCACACTTCTTCCATGAAACCCCTGAAGGCGCCATGCTGAGGCTTACTGACCCATCTATGATCGCCTTTCCCGGAGGAGGAAGAGGAGGCCCTATGGCTTGACAAGCAGTATTTCCTCAGGCTCATGTGCTAAGCACCTGATGTACATTGTGTTGGGTGTTGAGATTCATTCCAGTCACCTCCAAAGCCACGCTTCCCTTGCATCCGTCTTCCGCACCTGTCCTCAGCTGCTTCTCCCAGGTCATCTGGGAGGCCCCCACTCCGGGAGTTTAGAACAGCTTCAGTTCTGACCTTTTCTTGGTTTCCTGGGCTTGGGCCAGGACTTGAGGTCCTCTCTCCTCCCTTGTACATTCTTACACATCTCTCTTCTCTGTAGGCCTGAGCACTGAGGACAAGAAGCCGTTCTGCATCGGTCAGCTGCGCTTCTCTCAGATCCTGCACCTACTGTGAGCTCTGTAAACGTTTGCTGAGTGAATGTTCACCTCTTCATTTCATCTCAGATCAATAAACTTGGAAGCCCTGGGTGGCAGCTGGGACACTTCTGACTTCTAATCTGACATATTTTAGAGTGGTGGTTTTCCTCCAATGGTGAATCCCATTGCTCTTTTATTTAATGAAAATTCAGTTCTATGCAAATATTTCTTCTGGATCTTCCTTTGTTAGTAGACTTTTGGGAACTCCCTGAATCTGTGCTTGGAGCAGCCTGGGAACTTGCTACGAGGCCTTTGAACCAAACATTTCAAGAAAGTGAAGTCACCAGATCTCCGCTTGGGAGCTGCCTTTTATTGACAGTCCCTGGCCCTGAACTCCGTGGCAGCTGCTGCTCCCTACAAGTGTTGGAAAACGCAGCCATTTGGAAAATCAGCCAGACCCATGTCTCCTGTGCACCTGCTCATTAATCCAGGGCCAAGACTCCTCTAACTGGGATACCAGAAGTCCTGAATCTTATGTACAGCTGTACCAATAAACTATTTTCTACTGAGGAATGCAGCTTCTTGGTAGAGCTCAGTGACTTCATATCCAAATGGATGTGGTGGCTTCAAATTTGATTCTTTTGTTTACTAAGCTATGTGACCTGGGGCAGGTTTATTCACCTCTCTGGACCTCGTTTTCTCATATAAAATGAGTGGTCCAAGAAACTACTTGTGGATCCTCTGAGGATGCAATGCAAAGATGGCACGCAGCAGGGGAGCAATCACAGTGCTGAAATGGGGGACACTGCAGAGGGTAGTGGCTTCCTTCCTCCCTGAATGAAAGAGCCTCAGACACTGGGGTGGGAGAGGGAAGGAGGCTGAGTGGAGTCTTGAGGAGGGTTACCTTTTTTTTTTTTTTTTTTTTTTTTTGGAGAGAGACAGAGAAAGACAGAGAGAGAGGGAGAGGGAGACAGAGAGATGGGCGTGTCAGCAGCCTCTTAGCTGCTGCGAACGAAATCCAGATGCATGCGCCCCCTTGTGGTCAAGTGCAGCCTTGTGCCCTTGTGTCACTTTGCATCTGGCTAAACGTGGGACCTGGAGATTGGAACCAGCGTTCTTAGGCTTAGGAGGCAGGCGCCTTAACCGCTAAGCCATCTCTCCAGCCCAAGGGTTACCATTTTTAACTATTATTTATTAACATTCTTAAGTTTATTATAAATAATCAACGATATGATTAGTAAGTTTTGGGAACATGATGGCACAAATTCTCACTACATAGTATCGACTGACCTTGAACTTGTGATCCTTCTGCCTCTACTTCCTCACAAAAGAATGCCATTATGCCTGACCTAGATTTTGAATCTCTACAAATCTGCATATGAAGTCTGAAAGAGCAACTAGTGATATCAACAACATTTGAGTATATTTACTTTACAACCCTCAAAATACAATGGGTGTGGGCTGAAGAGATGGATGGCTCAGCTGTTAAGGCACTTGCCTGCAAAGTGTGACAACCCAGGTTTGATTCCCCATTACCCACATAAAACCAGCTGCACAAAAGGGATCATGCATCTGGAATTTGTTTGCAGTGGCTGGAAGCTCTGGCATGCCCATTCTTTTTCTCTTCTCTGCTTGCAAGTAAATAAATATAAATGTTTTTTAAAAATACAAGTGGTGGAAATAAATAGCAGCAGAGACAATACCCTGAAGCGATGACTTCTGTACAGAAAGAAACAATGAGAAATAAATAGGCAGCGGGTGGTGGAGCAGAGAACAAGGAACTCTCAGAGAGGCAGTGGGTGTTCCCCAGATTTGAGAGAAAATGCCAGATGCTGGTGATGGGCCAAGGTCCACCGGTCAGATAATAGATGTCCTCAATAAGATGCAACTAACAAACAACCCCACCATGAGCACAGAGCACGTGCGGAGATGTCCCAAGAGAAACCAGCTTGAAACTGCATTGAAAGACAACCATGTACCAAGAACGCAGACTTAGAGCAACTGACTCCGTCATGTGCTGGCAATAGTACTGGATTCAGATGAAAAGTTTTGCTCCCACCTGTTGTGTTGAAGTTCTCTAGAAAACCCAGTGGAAAGGGCCTTGGAGCAGGGGAGGCAGTGTGGGAAAGGGCAGTGGGGCAGAGGAGGGCAGGCAGCGTGGGATGGGAGAGGTGTGTGTACGACCATAGACGTATGTGTGGGTCTGGAGTGCTCACCCATGTACGGCTTGGTGCCAGCCATGGAGGAAGCCTTTTCTGCTCCTTTCACGACTGTCGCGATATTGAAGTCCGTGATGTGAACGTGCCCTGCAGATACAGAACAGAAAATTCATTAGCCAGAGCTGTGGGTACCTTCTGGAAAAGGTGTGAGGAGGTATGGTGAGAGCCCCGGGGAGAGGTGTGCCTAATGTGGTCAGCCATGGTGGACAGAAAAAGCAGCAGCAGTCCAATTCCACGTCACAGGCTCAACTGCCAGCACTGATGTGTGGGCAAGCTGCTAGCTGCATCCTGGACTGGCCAGAGCTCCTGGGCGAGATGCACCAGTGACTGACTGATTTAGACATGCTCTTTAGCACTCATCAGGCACTGGAGGATGAAGCTAAAGTCAGTATCTGGGATGAGGAACACATGACGTGTTTGCTCGTTAGCATTACCCTTCCACTTGCTCAGTCCTAACAGCAACAGGCAGACAAGTTTACCTCCTGTTGGACTTTTGGGTATGTGGGGTGGGTGCGTCAGCTGTTGTTGTGCCCCACACCTGAACAACTCTGTCCAAGGCTGCACCTGCTTCCATTATCAGAGGGTTCTGGAGCCTTCAGATCAGCTCTTGTTTGTTTTTCCCTATTTTTAAAAACTTTAATATTTGTACAATATAAGTCATGCAGTTCATTATAATAAAAACCAGCATAGGGCTGGAGAGATGGCTTAGCGGCTAAGGTGCCTGCCTGCTAAGCCTAAGAATGCTGGTTCCAATGTCCAGTGGTTCCAATCTCCAGGTCCCACGTTTAGCCAGATGCAAAGTGAGGCAAGGGCGCAATACCGTGCTTGACCACAAGGGGGCGCACACATCTGGATTTCATTCACAGCAGCTGAGAGACTGCTGGCGCGCCCATCTCTGTCTTCCTCTCCCTGTCTGTCTATCTCTCTCTGTCTCTCTCTCCAAAAATAAATAAAAAAATAATTAAAAAAAAAAAAAAAAAAACTAGCATAGAACATGGTTTGGTTTCCCTTTTAACCCTCCCTGGTTTCTGTGTGATCACACTGAATGAGCTACCTTCACCACGATTTCTCTCTTTGCTTATGCAAACATATATCCACATATGTTCCAGCTGCCCCTGCTCACGGCACCATAGCCTCAGCTCCTCTGTGCTCATTGCTAAGAGTAACTGTGATTGCAGAGGTCTCTGTGTGCCTGCTGATCTTCCACACAGATCTCACATCCTGGGCGCTGTGCAGAGCTAGTCTCCCCTCCCACTTACGTTCATGGATATCACAAAGGACTTATCACAGGATGGCAGCAGATGGGAAAAATAACCTTAATCAAATTCCACACACAAGCTTACAGGAGCATCACTGGGCTCTGGGGCACAATAGACTTTGCCTGATAAAGAATGAAGTGACCCTTGCATGACTTTCTGTTCTATTGAATTTGGCCATGTTCATGAGGGGGACACAGAGTCTTTAAAAGAATCCATATGCTCCAGGCTGCCCCTGTGCATAGGGAAGGAGTAAAACCAAGCTCATTAAAGATGTGCATGTTCCAAGGGGCTATGGGGCCCTATCACTCAGGTTCTAGGACTGCTGACTGATAAATACGTTTCCTCTGAATGCCCCACATTTGCATCTGCTCCGAGCTGTTGATGCCCAGGGAAGCCACCTTCCACAGGCCTCAGAGAGATCTCAGGCATTCTAATCTTCTCAGTTTCTCTCCATTCTGAACTCCAACTATCATACCACCAGAGGTGTGTTAAGCAGCTAGCTACTGCCAGATCCTAGGCTTCCTAACTGACATACTTCCCTCTAGCTGGCAGGGGATTTTATGAAATGCCATTAGTTCCAATGAATGCCATCTGTGAATAAGTTCTGCCCTTTCCCAGCCATGATCTTACTCCACAGTGACTTCATGAGGTGTGCTTGCAGCCATTAAAATCCTCTCCACAATGTTCTTTGCACCTTCTGGTCCACAGGATCAGAGAGGAACCTGTGCCCTGACGCTCTTGCAGTTCTGGGCCAGGTTAAGGTTCTGCCAAGAAGGTGGAGTTTTGGGAACATGAAACAGAGTCCAGGGGCAAGCAAGCCGGATAGAGGGTATGAGCTGAAGGAGGTCTTCTGTGAACACTTGTCACTCCTGTCATTGTGTGAACAGCTCAGGAGGAGTCCGGTCTTAGAGCCAGGATTCAAACCCCAACTGGGGTCCCCCCACCCCAGGCCTGTGGACTTCCTATGCACAGCTGCTCTCCAGATGTGTAACTGCTCAGGGATGGACAGCCGAGAGGGGAGGGGTCCTCTGTGTCCTGGATTAAGAAGCCCTTCTGCTTGTCACACAAAAGTCCTTGGCAGCAAGAAAAGGAGTCTCATGGCTTTTATCTGCCACTTCTTAAAAATTTCTTACAATCCCATATGGAGAAGACATTAAAGTCTGAATCCCCAGAACCTCAGCAATGGCTTTATTTGGAAAAAGGATCATGTGTGTCCCTACTTAAGATGAGGTCATGCTAGAATAGAGTGGGCCCGTAATCCTATCTGATTATCCTTATGAAAAAGGGAAATCTGGGGCCTGGGAGATGGTCAGCAGGTAAAGGTGCTTGCTGTGCAGGCATGAGGGCCTGAGATCACCATGTCTCATTCTCCAGCACCCATGCAATAGCTGGGCATGGCCGTTCATGCCTATGAGCCCAGTCCTGAGGCAGGCTGGAGACTGGAAAGCCACTGGACTCACTGCTGAGTCGGTCTGAGAACAGCAGCTCCAGATTGAATGAGAGTCTCAAGGGAACATCACAGAAAAGCAGTAGAGGAGACAGCCAGTGTTCTTCTCTGAGCTCTGCGCATGTGCACATGGTGCATGCATCTGCAACTGTGCATACACTATACACGCACATACATCCAGACAACATGCCCATGCACCACACTCACATAGTTAAAAAGGAATATTTGCATGCAGACACACAGAAGAGGGGGCATCATGTAAATATCGGGTTGATGTTGGCACATACCAAGAAGCCATCAGATTTAGAAGCAGGCCCTGGAGCAGGTCCTTACCTGCAGAACCACAGAGGTCACCCTTGCTGACACTGCAGGCTTGCGACCTCTAGACTGTGAGACAGTATGCTTCTGTTGCTCTTGCCTCTTGGTTTGCGGGATTTTGTTTTGGTGGGCATTAGAAACCTATGAGCTGTTTGCTGGGAGACTCTGGAGTACAATTTCAAATCTTTAGTTCTCCAAGACTCTGCTCTTAACATCATACTCAAGTGGAAACTTCCTTGCACACCAGCCTCCCAAACTCTTGCAAAGACACCTGGAATGGCTTTTTGTCCTTAAGCCCTGGACACCCCATCTAGAGTGATGGCATCCACTATTGCTTCTGCAATTTAGCAGAAGCATCTGTACACCCTGTTTGTCTGGGTAGCTCCCCAACTTCCTCCTCAGCTACACTGTAGACAACACACGCCCATTTTTCAATTTACTGGATTTTCTTCCTCCCAGTGGGCTGAGATTGCCTGTGAGATGTTCTGACAAGAAGGGAGGGTACGAAACTGTGGTCCACAGCCATTTTGGAGGACAACACATTTATCAACAAATATGTTAGCAACAGAGGGGGAAGCACTTATCTCTTATGAGCCTGGTTATTAAGGCTCATAAAATATGGTTTACTCAGAAAATATGGTGTACTCATAGAAAATACAGTGTACTCAAAGAAAATTCTGTGATGCCAACAGATCAAGAGCCAGCTGCCACTGCAAAGATGATTTGGTATATGCAGTGTGTGAAGCAAGGCCAGGCCATGTCACAGTGGACCACATGGGGGAGCCTAAGAGTTTCTGGGGGAATATGTGCATGAGAGTAGAGGGGTACAAGAGTCTTGGAGTGGAAATGTTTATTCCGTGGCATTGTGTATTGGAAGTTTGTAACTTCTTTTTTGATTCTATGGGTATTCAGAATTAAGAGTGTGTCTGGGGCTGGAGAGACGGCTTAGCGGTTAAGGCGCCTGCCTGCTAAGCCTAAGAACGCTGGTTCCAATCTCCAGGTCCCATGTTTAGCCAGATGCAGTGACGCAAGGGCGCAATGCCGCACTTGACCACGAGGGGGTGCACGCATCTGGATTTCATTCTCAGCAGCTGAGACTGCTGGCACGCCCATTCTCTGTCTCCTTCTCCCTCTCTGTCTCTCTCCAAAAAATAAATAAAATAATTAAAAAAAAAAAGAGTGTGTCTGGAGTCTCAGAGGAAACATTGGAGTTTTGATTTTTGCACAGTATGGAGACTAGTAAAGACTATAGTGGTTTTCAAAAAAAATAAAGAGTCTATGTCGTGCTATCTGCATGAAGGAAGAGTAGAGGACGGTGAGCAGGTCACAATTAGCTGGTTTAAATCTTTTAGTGGGCTCCAAGGCACATGGCTTCCCCTAGTTGCTGGTACCTGGCCCCAGGATGATTTTGGCAGGTACAGAGTGGCCTGGAGTGAGGAAGCCTCACAGAAGAGGTTGCCAGAGGGCATCAGCTCCAGATTGGTTGCTTGCTGCCTGAAACATGTGCCATCTTTTACCATGTCTAGGCCTGGGAAGGGCAGGGCCCCGCAGAGGGCAAGTATCGGAACACAGAAAATAGCACATTTGCTCTGCTGCTGTGGCTAGAGTTTTACCAGCTGGCAGAGAGATGATGCAGAACATGTTTCAAACCCAGCTGTGCCCTCTATAATGCCGTAAGAAGATAAGGGGCTCATTGGGGTACTGTGCAGATCCCACTCATAGGTCACAAATTGCCATGCGCAACTCTCCTAAGCCCTCCTGTGCCACTCCCCAGCCTCTGGCTCCCCTGGTTGGCACTGACTCTGGTGGGCCCTCTTTCTTTCTTTCTTTCTTTCTTTCTTTCTTTCTTTCTTTCTTTCTTTCTTTCTTTCTTTCTCTCTCTCTCTCTTTCTCTCTCCCTCCCTTCCTTCCTTCCTTCTTTCCTTCCTTCCCTCTCTTCCTCTCTCTCTCTATCTCCTCCTTCCCTCCTTCCCTCCCACCCTTTCTCCCCTCCCTCCCTCCCTCCTTCTCTCTCCCCTTTTATTCTTTCTTTCTTTCTTTCTTTCTTTCTTTCTTTCTTTCTTTCTTTCTTTCTGTGTGTTTCAACTGGTGTTCATTAGTTCATTGCAGACAAGGGTTAAAGATAAGGAAGCAGTTATCTTGACTATTCCAACTCAGTTAGAATTCCTTGTATCTAAAGATGCCACCTTTTACTTATTAAAGGCATTTTAGTGTGGTTTGTGTATAATATAAAATAAAGAATATTTAATACTAAAATAAAGTTTTTTAAAATGTGCTGGACAGATGGCTTAGCAATTAAGGTACTTGCCAGCAAAGCTGAAAGACCCAGGTCCAATTCCCCAGTACCCACGTACAGACAGATATACAAGGTGGCACATGCATTTGGAGTTCATTTGCAGTGGCTGGAAGCCCTGGCATGCCCATTATCTCTTTCTATCTGCCCCCCTCTCAAATAAATAAACAAAAACATTGAAAATAAAAGTTTAGGGCTGGACATCTGAAGTCTACAGCAAAGATTGACCACTTTGTTGTAACCCACCTACCTGATGTTTCCATTAATGTATTTGAAAAGTGCCTTGATTTATGATCTCTTGTTCTGTAATTATAAAAACTTCATGAAATTGCTAAAGTGCTAGAACATGAAATTTGGAATAACCTAAATCTGTGTTCCTAGACCATGATCATTCATGGTTGGCTCCAAAATAAACTAACATTCCCTCTGGAAAAAAAAAAAAAAAAAGTTTAGGGCTGGAGAGATCTGTCAGTGGTTAAAGGCACTTGCCTGCAAAGCCTAATGTCTGGGTTCTATTCGCCAGTACCCACATAAAGCCAGATACACAACGTAGCACCTGCATCTGGAATTTGTTTGTAGTGGCAGGAGGCCCTGGTGCACCCATGCCCAATCTATCTGCCTCTTTCTCTGGCAATCTCTCTCAAATAAATAAAACAAAGAAAATAAAGTAAAAAACAAAATCCGGGCATAGTGGTGCATACCTTTAATCCCAGCACTGGGGAGGCAGAGTTAAGAGGATCACTGTGTGTTCAAGACTAGCCTGGGACTACAGAGTGAGTTCCAAGTCAGCCTTGGCTAGAGTGAGACCCTACCTCAAAAAAAAAAAAAAAAAAACAAACAAAACTGAAGAGTATACAATCACTGGGCAGAGGACAGTGAGAACAAAGAGAGGGCCCAGTAGGGACACCTGGCTGGGATGGCTGTGAGGCACCTCACATCTAATGCCATGGGGTAGCAAGGCAAGGTGGCCTCACTTCCTTCCTGGAACATCAGCTGACCCCTGCCCCAAAGGCCAGGGTGAGGGTACCCTCCATCCTTGACAACAATGCCAAGCCTCTCTAGAACGTCTGGGTGGTAGGGATGGGGCTCTCTAGGAACCCTTTCCCACCTCTACCAGGAAATTGGCTTTCTGTTCTTGTATGCGGGAGCCCTTAATGAGGCTATTGTCTGGATGAGAGGTTAGCAACAGCCCCCCAAATTACCGTCCAGAAAACTAGTGGTCAAGTTAGTGGTCTAGGGTCCCTGGCAGGGTCTGACCTTTCTCTGGTGGGCTTCTATCCCTGCTGCAGCCTCGGCTGCACACTAAAACTTTGGAGAAGTATGAAGAATTCCCATGCTCAGCATCCCATCCTGTAAGAGGAACTTAGAGAGTCTGTGTGTGTGTGTGTGTGTGTGTGTGTGTGTGTGTGGTGTGTGTGTGTGCTTTGTATACATAGTGCATTCATGCGTGTGCAGATAGCTGAGCCCCATGAGCACAGGTGCAGAAGCCAGAGAAGAATGTTGGTGTCTTCCTCTCTTGTTCTGTTTCTTGGAGTGACGTCTCTCATTGAACCTGGAGCTTCCATCTTGTGGTCAGAGTGGCTGACCAGAGAGCTCCAGCCATTCTTTTGTCTCCACTACCCTCATACTGTGGTTACAGACATACATGACCATACCTGGTTTTTAATGTGGGTGCTGGGATTAAACTTAGGTTCTCATGCTTGTGCAGTAAGAGCTCTTAACTCAGCAAGCCGTCTTTCTAGCCCTGATGGTACTTTTTAATGGGTACTGCCCCTCAGGTGAGGTATTCCTGGATTAAAGAGGCTGAACATCTCGGGTTTCAGGCTCAAGGCTTGGCTTGGAATGTATCTGCCATAAAGAAGGAATGGCTTTCCAAACATGGAAAAGGCTTACATCCTCCCCTGTATGTCACAACACAGGCCTGGTCCTAGCCAGACCACATGGCAGAAGAAACCAGGAAGTGGCTTCTGTGAACATGGCGTTCTGTGCAGGCCTGGCGTGACAACAGCTACAGTCCCATGCTCACGAGAAACCTGCTACGAGATGACCTGTCCAGAGACAGGCTGTCATTGGTCACAAAAAGGGGACCACCCCATACAAGGATTGGTCAGCCAAGCCCCTTAAAACCCCCCTGCACTTCCTCAATAAACGAGTTTGCAGCAGCTCGTTTTCTGCTTTCACCCAACTCCCAGAGTCTGTGTCGTGATTCCGCGCTGCTCACCCCCAACTCAGCAGAGACCCTGCCGTCCCTCCTGGGCTGGCCTTAGGGGGGACCCCAACACTTCCCTGACATCGTCAGTGAACTATGAACTCAGACACTGTCACTTCCTTCAGCCTGTGACTGTCCTCTCTGCCTGTGTGTCTCCCCTGGAGTGAAGCACCCCTCCTTGGAGGGAGGACAAAGCGCATGAAACTCACAAGAGAGTTACAAGACTCGGGAGGATAACTCACAAGGCTGCTTCCCGAGGACACACAAGCACAGCGCGATTGCTGGGGGAGAGGAGACTCTGGTGGAGCCACCTACAGATTTCTCATATAGTTTATGTGACTCCTCACCACAGTGTAGGCTTTTTGTGATTCCATTGCTCAATCACCTATGCTCCTGTAAGTAACCAATTCCAATAAAGTTATTGGTTCATCAAGCTGGACTTGTATGAAGTCATGTCGTTGGTCTTTGCTGCCTTTTCTGTCTGGGGTGAGTAGAAATAGCTTCCCCAGGAAAAGTCATTCAACACCATCTTTGGGACGGTCCAGTGCCCTGTATGGAAAAGACCCCCACCACCTGTGGCTGCTGCTCCCTCCATTTCGACCTGCGTCTTTCATTAGTTGTCATGATATGCTCCTGGGTTAAGTACCCGGGTCTGCTCTCCCATCATTCCTGTGGTTCTGAGACTTCGGGGTGTCCTTTCAGAAGACTTGCTCTGTTAACTGAGTTACTGCCACCAGGACACAGGCAGAGGCCTTGGTGCTGGGCTCTCCTGGCCCTTACTTCTGCTACAGCCATGTGAGATAAGCCAGCCAGAGCGTGAGCCAGGAGGAAGAGGCCTGAATCACCCAGTTAGCCTGCCAAGACCACTGTGAGTCAGCCGACAGTCAGTGACCCCCAGTCACACGAACAGCCCAGCCAGCCTCACGGGAGCTGCCCTCAACCCTGGCTGCAATCAGTGTTGGGATCAAGGACAGCCAAGGTCAGTCTGCAGCACCTCTACAACCCCAGGCCTGCGAGCTTAGCTGGCAGCTTTCTGGTCATGCCGTTGAGGCGATGTGGCTGTGTGTTACTTGGTTTTCTTGTGCCAGTTATGGTCCCTTCCTCTTGGCTCTCTGTCAATGCCCCATCGCTGTGGGCAGCTTGAGGACACACCCCCACACTCCCAGTCTCCTGCCCATTCTCTGCAGGCGCTGTATCCTTCTTCGGCAACGTTCCCCCACTGCCTGCTTTGCCACGGGTTCAAAGACTCCACATCTCAGCCAGAATTCAAGTACCTGTTCTAAGACCTGAAACCTACCTCGCAAAACCAGAATGGAAGGTGGACACCAAGGAGCAAAGAGGCCTGCTGGGAGCTCAGATTTTGCAGTACTAGCAGATTTGAGCATCATGAACAGAATATTAATGTAGCTTTCTAATTCCCACTGAAATACAGATAACCACTTGTCTGTGAGGCAGCACCCAAGGAGACAGACAGAAGCACAGGATGCCCTGTCTTGTACATTGCTACCTCATGTGGCTCTCAAAGGGGGCAGGTGGATGTCATCAAAATGGACCCGTCACCCACTCAGGAACATGCAGGGCATGGCCCCACATGCCCTTCATACTGAATGGCACTTGTTCAATAGGGAGTTCAATAGTAATAAAAGTTCATGAAATAAATGTTCATGGATACAGATAACTAACTTCCTGCCCACAGGTGCTGACTTCCCCGTGGAGTCTCCAGGTAGAAACATTGTGGATTTTCATGGGCTCACTGGGCCCAGGTGCTTCATTAGCTGGGAGGTCACAGGAAAGCACTGGCCAGCTGTAGAGACATATATGCACTGCTTCTAATATCTAGATAAGGGCTTGAGCAGAAATTTCTGTCAAAGGTGACTTCCATCTTCTGGCTTGGCCTCCTCTGAGCCCACGCAGTATTCTAGGAACCTGGGCATCCACCTCAGTCTTTGCCCTGCCTAGTGGGCAGTACTTTAGGCCCACCAAGAGTGCCTGGGGAGTGTCCTTTGAATTGTGAGCCCTGTGTGCCATCTATAGCCTTGGCACCTGTATCTTATAAGCATGATGTGACTGGGACCTATGCCAGACCTCCTGGCTCTTGTGGCTGCCCACGTCCACGGTCACCTGATGTGATGGACTGAATGGCGGCTTCCAGGTTCAAATGCAGGAGTTCCACGTGCCTGTACGTGAGGGTATGACTACTTGGAGACAGATGTTTAAAAAGCTCAAATGAGGTAACTATGGTGGGTTCTAATCCAATCTACCTTGTGTCCCATAAAAAGAGAATGCCAGGGCACTGATACACACAGAGGAATGAGCCAGTGAGGTCTTGGGAGAAGTCAATGTCTTCTCATGCTGACTCTGTCTCAGAAATCTGTGGTTAAAGACCTCAGTTCCAGAGCTGGACGTGGTGGCGCACGCCTTTAATCCCAGAATTTGGGAGGCAGAGGTAGGAGGATCGCCGAGAGTTCGAGGCCACCCTGAGACTACATAGTTAATTCCAGGTCAGCCTGGACCAGAGTGACCCTACCTCGAAAAACCAAAAAAAAAAAAAAAAGACCTCAGTTCCTTGTGCTTGGTTACAGCAGTCCTAGCAGGCTGGCTTGCCTGGCTCTGATGGAAATCCCCCCCTCCATCTGACTTCTCACATTGGATTCCTGTGGGGCCAATCTGCTCAGCCTGGTCCACTTTTCATTCAACAGCTTTAGTAGTCTCTTAATTCCACTTGGAATCTATTCTTCAGTGGCGACCATGGTCCTCAGAATGAACACTTACACCACTGAATGGAGAAATAAGGCCCAGCAGGATGTGATCCTTCAATGAGGTTGGGACATAAAGCTTGGCCGTGCCCACTTCTCCCTCTCCTTCCTGCAGCTCTGTCCTTTGGGCCCTTCCTCCCACACCCTCAACCTGCTGCCTTCATGGTGGTGACTTTATCTGGCCATCTGGCTCTCCTGTTCACATCTCCCAGCTCTTGGGGGAGTCCCTGATTCACCCAACAACACCGACATCGTTCTGTGCAGCACTTTTGGGAGAGCTGAGTAGGGCTGTGCGGACCACACAGGAGTCATGAAGCAGAGTGGGGACCATGTGGAAGCCATGTAGTGTAGATTCTTAACTGCTTCACTGGCTTTCCAAAGTGTGTTATCATGGGTAAAAGGGCTGAACTGCTTTCATTGACTTGTGATCCTGCCTGGATTCTGCCTAGGGACTCTGCCCGGAGGTCCTTCTCCATCAGCAGGGCAGCGAAATCTGTTGGCAGCCCCAGCACCAGACTGCAACCCCCTGCCCTGGAACACTGAGCCTGGGTGTTAGCATTGGGTCCCAATGCTGTGGTCTGAATGTGTCCCCCAAATTTCATGTATTGGAGCCTTCATTCCAATGTCCAGTGTTGGTGAGATGTGGAGGTGGGGCCTGTGGGAAGATATAGGCAGGGTTGTGAGGGTGGAACCTCCTGATGGCATTAGTGGCCTTATAAGAAGAGGAGAGACCTAGGCCAGCAGCTTGCTCTGTCTTCATTGCATGATGCCTGTGCCACGTTGTGACAAAGCATAAGGCTTAAGCAGATGCTGAACAGATGCCAGAGTTGTGCTCATGGGCTTCTCAGCACTCTTAACCATGAGCCCAAAACCTTCTATTCTTTACAAATTTTCTTGCCTCGGCTACTTTGTTATAGTGACATACAATGCACCAAGACAGTAGATGTTTTCACTATGAAGAATCACACCCCAAGCCATACTGTCAGCTCACAGAAGGTTCTAGAGGAGCTTCCAGACAGAATGCGGCCTCTGCTTGTAGGGGTCGGCGAGGGAGCAGGAGTTGACAGACTCACCCTGAGTGTCCCAGCACCTTAGAAGAAAGCTCTACTCACTCCATCTTGCCTCCCAAGGGCCTTGAGGGGCAAAGTTCTGCAGCAATGCCAGAAAAATCTATATTGACTGGCATCAGCCACTGGCACAAAGGACAATGGCTAGAGTTTTTCAGGCCTTACCCTTAGTCTGTGGTTATTAAACTTCCCTGAACATTAATAGTCCCGAATTGAGGCAGGACAGGGCTAGCCTCAAATTCCTACCTAGCTCCTCAGGTGGTTCTGAGAAGGCCAAAGGGGGAGAGCCACTGGTATGGACCCAGATGCTCCAGGTGAGGCACTGTGATGGTCTCACCCAGGGGCTACAGGAATTCAGACTGTCACTCCCAACCTGAGACTTACTCAACCCACCTCAGAGAGCGCATGGGGAATCCAGGTGTGTGTAGAAGCATGGAAGTCCAGACAGAAGATTGAAGGTTTGATGGATTACCGATCACTGAGCCCTGGCTTGTCAGCACACACCATGTTTTTGTCTCCATGACAACCCTGGAAGGTGCCACAACTTTCTCACTATATGTAAGATATCATTGGGAATGTTTCTAGAAATTTTCTAGAACGTTCAGAGAGGTGAGGTGACTTATGAGTCTCAGGTTCATGTCAGGCTGTGTGTGGAGGGCCCGATGCTGGGTCCCCACTGTGCCCTGTCATGCTCACACAAGGATATGAACAGCAATGACTTCAGAAGTGCCACCTGCAAATGACTTGACTCGACTTACCATGATGGGATATTGCCCAGAAACTAACAGATATTCACCATTAGGACTGGAACAGAAAAAGGTTTTCTCGTCCGCCCTGGATCCACATGACTAGTCCCTCCCCACAGGCCTCACAGGACGTCACACTGTTCTGGGAGAAAGGAGCCCATAACTCACCGTGCTCGTCCAGAAGGATATTGTCTGGCTTGATGTCTCTGCAAGAGAAAACAGAGCAGAGGCGTGAGTCCTGGCTGGCAAAGAAGCCGCTCAAAAGGTGGCTGCCAGGTGCTGTGCCCATGGGGTGAGGTCTCAGACAGGGTGGAGCTAAGTGCAACAGTAGCCCTTCCTGACATGGGGAGCAGAATGCTTTTTTTCTGACGTAGCCTTAATTTTTGGCCTCTCATAGGCAACCATCCACCTGTATGTTGAAATCGCTGTTTTCTCTGTCACAGAGACTATGGGTTGAGTGTGGGTGAGTGTCAGCAGGCAAAGGCACTTTTCCACCCAGCTGTTCTTCAGCCTGGAGGAAGCTGAAGGTCAGAGATTGGAAATGAGGAGCTCTTGGGCCTGTTTCCCTGTGATCAGTGATCTAAGGATGCCTTTTAGTGTTAAAATGTAAAAAGCAAAACACAACACACACTCACCCCCCCCATACTCATATACATTTGTCCCCGCCCAAATGTTCAAAAACAGACTGAGGTGGTCCAAAGAAGCTGCAGCATATTCCATTGGGCCCTTTGTGGAGAAAGCTTGCTGAGTCTATTTTAGGAAACACGTTGAACCATAAAGAACAAGATCTGGTGGGGATGTTTTTAGAAAGTTCGACCCTATGTTGCAATGTTGACAAAGTCTTTCCAAGTTCAAGTGGCTCTTTCTAAAGACAGAGCTTTGCCCTCTGACATCTGTAGCCATGTATCCAGTACAGTGCTGGTCATGGGTACACATGTGGAATGGGAGTGGCTCAGGAGTGGAAGGATGAGTGTGTGACAAGCATAGCTTTCACACCCCGCCCCCACGCCCCAACGCCATTCACACGCACACACCATAGATTTCAGAGACTCATGCCTCACACGCTCATTTATAATAAATGTCAAGGCGACTGTGACTAATGACAGCTTTCCTGGAGATAAAGAGCAGTTGCACCCGAGTTTATCAAAAATATTAATTCTACCTGAAAACACAACCAGTTATTGCTGATACCAGACAGTGTTCAGTGCACAGACTTAAATTTTGGCGCTCATTGTGACTCCTCAAGCCCATGAATTTTGATGCACATTAGAGAACTGGTCCCTGTTTCCAAGTTCACAGAACATCCACTGTGGCAAGAGAGCCCCATGGGAAGGATGGGCCTGAGAACAGAGAACATTACCATGAGACAGAGACCCATTGTCAAGTGTGTGGGGATCAAGTCAGCAAATGCCGCTACCTGCTAGTGTGGCTCCCAGCAGGGCCCTGCAGGAAAAGTAGGAAAGGGCAAAATATGCATAAAGAATACCATCTAGTGGCCTAATGGATAAGGCACTTGTCTGCAAAGCAAAAGGACCCAGGTTCAATTCCCTAACACCCATGTAAGCCAGATGCACAAGGTGGCTCATGTATCTGGAGTTCGTTTGCAGTAGCTGGAGGCCCTGGTGTGCACATTCTCTATTTCCCTCTTTCTCTCAAATAAATAAAAATAAAAATAATTTAAAAAGGAATATCATATAAGTACATTATATGCATTATGAAAGTGTCATTATAAAACTTATTTTGTTCAATGCATAAACACAAATAAATTGTTAAGGAAAAGAATGAAAATGGCAAAATTCAAGGCTCATCCCTGAAGAAATTGCATTGTTTGGGTTGTGGAGAATCAGAGAGGAATAGCTGTGGTCCAGGGAGCATGAACCCCAAATCACCTATAGGGGCCCTTGCCCAAAGACAGGTGGGTGGGACCACAGACCTAATGAGACATGCTGTGCGGTGATGGGTTAAGCAGTGTCTCCTCACCTCAAGTTCATATTCACCCCTAACCTCAACCTCAGAAGCAGGAGCTTATTTGAAAATGGAGTCTTGGCAGATGTGCTTGGTTACCTGGGGTTCAGAGCAGGCTCCTGATTCCATGTGCCCTGTCTTTGAAGAAGGGAGAGACACACAAGGAAGAAGCCTGTGGAGGTGAGAATGCGGCAGCTGCCAGACTGAGGAGCAGACTGAGGGAGTGGAGGACCTGGGAACCAGTTCTCTCCAGATCCTCCAGAGAAAGCACAGCCCTGACTACACTTGACTTGACTTTGGAATTCTGGTTGGAACTAGGAGAGACAGGCTGGAGAGATGGCTTAGTGGTTAAGGCGCCTGCCTGTCTGCGAAGCCTAAGAATGCTTGTTCAAATCTCTACCTCCCATGTTTAGCGAGATGCAAAAGTGACGCAAGCATGAAATATCGCACATGAGCACATGGGGATGCACACGTCTGGAGTTTGTTCACAGTGCCTGAAAAGGCCCTGGTGTGCCCATTCTCTCTCCGCCTCTTCCTCTCTCTTTCTCTCTCTCAAATTAAAAAAAAAACAAACAAACTAGGAGAGAGGCATTTTCAGTTGTCTTAAGCCACTAGTGTTGCAGTGATTTCCTGTCCACAGTGGCATGAAGAAAGACAAGCTGAGGGGGAGTAAGGACACACATCAGGGAGAGCCAGAGAGCTTCCTGACTCCTGCACACCCTTAGACAAGCCCATCGTCTGTCCATGCAGCCCCCCATAGCCACACTAGAAAGTCTCTGCTCACAGCATCCTGAGTTCTTAAAATGGGCACAGATGTGCCTCAGTTTCCTTCACTGAGTGGGTGGTTGTCAGTCACTGAGTTAGTGGTAATTAGTTGTACGGCCATGCTACACCAGCCCCATAATCCTGGACAGTTTGCTCTAAGCCTTGTTTTTCTCATCTGGAGGATGGAAACACAGTCTTTTTTTTTTTTTTTTTTGGTTTTTCGAGGTAGGGTTTCACTGTAGCTCAGGCTGACCTGGAATTCACTATGTATTCTCAGGGTGGCCTCGAACTCATGGAGATCCTCCTACCTCTGCCTCCCGAGTACTGGGATTAAAGGCGTGCGCCACCATGCCCAGCTTGGAAACACAGTCTTTGCCACACTGTTGATGTGAGAATCCATGATGCCACACAGGCTGCAGTGGTGACATCAGCAGATGCTGGGACAATATGTGCTTTAAAAAATTGTGTGCGCGCGTGCGTGTGTGTGTGTGCCCATATACGCACACACATGCAGGCACACACATGCCACCGTGTGCTTATGGGGGCTAGAGAACAGCCTCCACTATACATCCTACCTTCCATCTTGTTTGAATCAAGGTCTCTTGTTTGCAACTGCATTAGCCAGGCTACACAGCCCATAAACTTGTATGGATTCTCCTGTCTGTGCCTCCCATGTTGCCATAGGGCCACTGGGATTACAGATGCAAGTCTCCATTTCTGGCTTTTATGTGCATTGTTCAGGGGGGTCTGAATTCAAGTCACACTTGTGAGGCAAGTGCTTTGTTCACTGAACCATCTTCCCAGCATACTTGCATGTGTGTGCACATGCCACACACATGAGTAGAGGTCAGAGGACAACCTTGGGGTGTTTGTACTCTCCTTCCAACTACTTTTTTTTTGGAGAGAGACAGAGAGAGAGGGAGAGGGAGACGGATAGAGATGGGCGCGCCAGCAGTCTCTCAGCTGCTGCAAACGACATCCAGATGTGTGCGCCCCCTTGTGGTCAAGTGCGGCATTGCGCCCTTGTGTCACTTTGCATCTGGCTAAACGTGGGACTTGGAGATTGGAACCGCTGGAGATTGGAACCAGTGTTCTTAGGCTTAGGAGGCAGCCCCCAACTACTTTTTGAGAGGAGGTCTGTCTTGTTTTTGCCACTGCAGGTGTACTGGACTAGCTGGCCCATGGGCTTCAAGACTGTCCTGGTTTTATCTCCCATTGCCATAAGCATTGTAAGGCCACAAATGTGCACACCACTTTGTGTCTGGGTTTATGTGGGCACTGGGGAATTGAACTCTGACTGTCAGCTTGCAAGAAAGCATCTTTAATTGTTGAACCACCTCCCTATTTTTACTTTTAAAAGGAGCTTGGGAAAATTCCAGGGCAAGTTCTCAATCCATGGGGCAGGCTTGGGTAAAGCCGAGGGAAGAGACAGGCAGAGACACAAGGGATTTAATAACAGCATTTGATGGGGAGAGCATCTTATCAGGGCCTTTTGCTCAGCGGTGTCAGGACCATTTCCTCCAGCTCTATTTTTCACATCGATCGTATCTCAGCTTCCGTGCGTCATCCCGCTGAAAACCAGATGCATGTCCAGAAAGGGCACGAGAAGCGTGGGGCAGATGGGGGAGGCTGTGATGATGCTTTTTGAAGACAGGCTTATAATTTCAGAGCTAGGCAAAATGACACTCTGAGGGACAGTATGCATAAGAAACGATCAAATCTGGTCATGCCCTGGAATTATCCCCCACTCCCAAGATCAGAACTGTAAGATATTGGTTGGTTTTATTTCAAAAAAAAATAGCACAGGAAGATGGTTGAGGAGGTCATTTCTGTCTGCTCCCGTGGCTAGGGCTTCTTAATATCATGCTCTGTCAATCTCAGGCAGTGATAAAGACTGCTGAAGGCCTGGCGAGGAAGGGGCTGGGCTGTGCCCAGAGAAAGGAGGACAGATCTCACAGACTGAGTGCCAGTTCCAGACTGCCATGTAGGTGTGTACCCACTACCTTCTCTGAGCCCCCTTCACGTGGCTACAGGGAAGATTTGGAGAGATGCTGGTTCTTGTGTGAGCAGCCAGCAGGGACCAGGCACAGGATGTTCCAGAGCTTCTATTGCTCTGCAGAGGGAGGCAAAGAGCCATCGCCGCTGAGACACAGCCGACCAGCAGGGTGGCAGCATGGGTGGAAGGATGAAGGATGACCAGAGGCCCTTATGGGGATCACGACTGGCTGTACGGAGGATGACCAGAGGCCCTCAAGGTTTCAAAGTGACTTCAAGTATTCTCTTTGGCTGCCAACCTCTGGCTTAGCAGTGGGAATGGGTCTAGAAGACGGAGAGTGAGGCACCTTGTTCTAATGCAAACCCAGCCATCCTCTGGGAGCACAGAGTCCCTAGCTCCAGTTCTTTCTGGAAGAGACTGTGGCCCTGCCACACTTCAGAAGGCAGGGCTCCTCCTTTCTTTCCATTGCTTGCCATACCTTCCATCACAATCCCCATTAGATTGGATTAGATTTGAGGTCTCCTCCTTACTCTACAGGCTCCTGTGGACACTAGGATGTCCCCACTGGGCCTGAGGGACTGAAGCCCCTGGTTCACAGTCACTGCAGGTAGCCCAGCACCAGACATGAATCCTAGGGATGGCAATAGCCACAAGAATGACCATCTTCACTATTTCACCCACTAACTGCCACTGTCCCCTTCTGACCCACCCACAGCAACTTTCCACTTCTGCCCTTCCCATTAATTGCTTCCACCTCACCTCATCTAGGCTGGGACAATTGTACTCTGCGATGATCCACAGCCCCACATCACCTAGCAATGTTCTGCTGAGAACTCCTGCTGCTAGATGGAGCAGGACTCTTGGCAGTGGTTTCCTTTGGAGCTGAGTCATGAGAAAGGTTTGAGCAGAGGGGGCGCTGGACACCATGATCTTCTCCCTCTTACCCTCCACCATGTTCCACCCCCGCTTCTCCCCCAGCTGAGATTCTGTGTCTCAGGACCATCACTCATTACCATTTTCAACTCCTTGACTGTTCTTACCAGCAAAACTCAAGCCCTTCCTACATCTGGTTTCCTCATGTTCTGAACCTGCACCCTGCAATGAGCCAGAGCAGGAGAAAAATGCAACCATGATGGGGGGCTCCATAGTAGGCAATTAGTTAGTTTCTTGACCTAGGCAGGCAGGATGGTCTGCACTCCCTAAAATTCTTATCTCTTACCTAGACCTGTTTTCCCACAAACAACCTGGTCTCCTCCTGGGAGGGAGGTCTTTCCTAGGATTTAAATATTGTGGTTGGTTAAGTTCAGCCCTGGGAACTTGTTGTCAGGGTTCACCTCTTCCTGAGAGAGCCCTTGTCCCTAACCAACCAGTTGTCCTTCTGGTTCACCTGAGCTGGAAGGCAGCTATAAGGTTATAAACACCTTTGCGAGGGGAGGGCGCGCTCTCTGAGCTACCCGACCACTTAGGAACTTCCAGCTGTTGGTGCGTTTCCGCTCGGCTGGGCCTGGTTGGTCCCAGCCGGTTGAGCTGAGGGGAGAGCTCCCTAACCCCACTCTCCACATGGGCTCTTTACCTCCTTCTAGCTCCTCACAGGGCAGGAGCTCTTCGAACTTTCTTTTCTTTCCATGGTTTTCCCAGGCCCTGCACGTGGGATCTCTAGCTACATGGGTGCCTTTCCTTGACTCTGTGCTTGCCTCAATAAATATAATAATTTTCCTCCTCAGCCTTATTTTATTCAATTCTTTAATTAAAAGTAGAAATGAACCTAGGGTTTAGGGTTCAAGGACTTTCCTGAACCCGAGCCCCCATTACAATGACAATGAGTATTCCCCTAAATTCCTCTCCACTACCGTGGGCCCTTCATGCTCCCCCACTCCTCTCTTTTCCCTTTCCCTTCTCTCTCTCAGCTATTTTTTCTCTTCAAACCTCTAGCATCTTCTTCCCCTAAAGTCCTGATGTCAACCTTCACCCCTCTTTTCCTACACTCCACAGTCAGCTCACCAGTTGGTTGGTATTCTCCCCATGTAAAGTGACGTCACCTCTGACAGCCTGTGTGTCATCACAGAAATCCTGCCACCTCCGCTCAAACCCTTCTTGTGATTCATCTGCAGTGGAACCCACCACCGATTGTCCTGTGGCATTTAGTGGCAGGATAAGTTCTCAGCAGGGCATTGTTAGATGACTTTGGGGGTGTGGTATCATCAAAGAGTGTACTTGGACCTCTGATGCAGCCGGTGACTCCCAGCTGCCAAAGCTGTGTGACTGAGCTGCCACACAACAGAAGGCATGGGAGAACCTAAGGTGCTATACAAATGATAGTCCCATGGGACTGTCATACACGTGGTCTGTCTTACCATGAAATGCCATTGTGTGGTGTATAACTACCCTTGGAAGTCACCCCAGCTCTGATGACCACTTCTGTCCAGCTCCATCTGGCAGCAAGGCTCTGCCCAGCTGAACACAGCTCCAGCCTATGGCCGGCCTTTGCCTGGCTGGCCCTTGCCTGGGAAGCTCATGCTCTCTTCCTCTGCTGACCACACAGCTCCCCTGTGCATGCCACCTTCCTGCCTTTGGAATCCCTGTCACCACCTGGGGAATCTCCCTTATCACTACTGTTCTTGTTCCCTTTCCCAGTTGAGATGGAGACCCCATGAGGCATCTCCAGCACTGAGGACACCGGCCCCCACCACACACTCAGTGAACGGCTGCCTCCATGAATGAACATAGGCATTTGAGCACCTGGAAGGTTGGATGCTGATTGCGTCTCACTTCCTGGGGCTAGTCCCATTTCAGCAGCATCAGAAGCTGCAGACTCCAGGCTGGGTACAACCTCTGACTCACGGGCAGGGTCTGCAACCTGCATTGTCATTGCCCGTGGCCTTGTGGGAGTCTCATTGCCCTTGGGGCTGGGGACCCTGCTCTGCTCATGAGGCCCTATGGTCTAAAGTGCCTCCTGAATGAAAGTTTGCGAGTTAAAATTCTTCATCTCCAGTTCATATGTTGATGGGATTCGGAGGAGGGGAGGTGTGGTAGCTTAAATGTGGAGTGCTCCCCATAATCTCCTATTTAGTCCTCAGCTGGTGGAGACACTGGAGGTGCAGCCTCTCTGGAGGAGGTATATCACTGGAGGCTGGTCTCAGGGTTTTCTAATCCAGCCCCAAAGGGTGTTCAGGAGCTCCCCATTGCTGCTTCCTCCTTGATGTACAAGATGTGATGCTGCCTGTCTGCTTGTGCCACCATGCTTTCCCTGCTGTGACAAAACTTGTCTGCAAACCCATAAACTATAAATAAACCCCGTCCTCCATAAGCTGTTTCTGGTTGGGTGTTTTGTCCCAGCAGTGAGAAGGCAGCTGCTATAAGAGGTCATTAGGGTTATATGTCATCATAATGGTGGGACCCTCTGATGGCATATGAGGCGTGAAAAGAAAAGGAGGAGAAACCCGACCAGCAGCTTCCTCTGCCTTGTCACACGCTGCCAGGTGCCGTGTTATGATGAAGCATGAGCCCCTCACCTCGTGCTGGCACCTGGACCTCAATAAAGCTCAGTTCCTGTGAAGCACCCAGCCTGAGGTGCTCAGTTGTAGCAACTGGAAGTAAACCAAGACACAGCAAGCAGGGGCAACCCGTGCTGGCTCACAATGGGAGGCTGAGAACCCTGGGCTATTCAGGGAATGAACCTTTAGGAATTCTTTTTCTTCACTCCCCAGTGTGAGTGCAGGCTCATTAGGACAGACAGCCCTGGCAGGCCCTGCCTCCTTTGCCAGTTAGGATGGGCTGCTTTAGCTTCTGAAGCCTGCAGGTACCCTCAGGGCCAGGCGCGCTCAGTTTGACTGGCGTGGCTGCAGAGGTGACAGTCATTCCTTGACTCAGACGTGAGTCCACACGTGTGGGAGTGGGGCATGCTGGCAGAATAGATGCACATCAGTGGGGAACATGCAAATGCCCCCAACAGTCCCCAGCCGTCCATGCCTAACCATGGGGCTTTCCTTTGCTTATTTGCTAGGGATGTGAGAGCCCTGGCTTGCAAGCAGAGTCTGTGTGGTGCTGTTACTGTGAATGAATAGTGTAAGAGCTGCTATTTTTAGGGCCCAGTCTCTCTGTGAGCATTATTCAAGGGGCATGCTGCCAAAATGCATGAGCATCACAGAGCCCTAGACCATCAACACGGGAAGGGATTTTCACTCTATCTGAAACCAGCTAGTCTTGGGTCACATAACCTTTCTGAGCCTCGTCTTCTTCATCTGTAAAGTGGGCCAATCATTGTGTCCCCTGCAAGGGTCTCTGTGAGCAGGAAATGTGATGGTAAATACAAAGGGATGGGCTCAGCCTTGACTCACAGGGAGGGTTTAATTAACACACAAGTATTTGAAAATGTCTAATTTCCAAGTGAGAAAACCTTTCTCAGGAAGAGAGAAATGCCAGGAAAATGGTAAGGTGTGAGAAGCCAATGTCTGGTAATGAGGTGCAAAAGGTTTGTGTGATCATGGGGAAGGAGGAAACAGACAGGGTTTGTGGGATCATGGGAAAGGAAGAGAGGTGTCAGGAAGCTTCATGCATAGCAGCACCTGGTGAGACAGCTGGTGTCCTGCGACATTGCAGATGCTTTGAAAGAAGGAAGAATTTCAGTGGTCCATGGCATTACCAGCCTGTGATGACAGGTATGCTAGAGGCTGAGGCAGGAGGATTATAAGTTCAAGGCTAGCCTGGGCAGTTGTAAGCCTCTTATTTCAAAATAAAAAGTACAAAGAGGACCGAAGATGTGGGGCAGTGACAGAGCACCTGGTATAAGGCCCTGGATGCAATCCCTCCCATAACAGGGTTGGGACTGAAGAGAGCCTTCCGTGTAAGCAGAAAGAGTGGGAGACTAGACTGGGGCCGGTCAATCAAGGTGTAGCGCAGACAAAGACCCTCAAGCCTCATGAAGGGGGATTGGGAAGACTAGCAGGGTTGGCAGACAATGTTAGGAGGCACACACTGACCTCCCTCACTGAGGCCTCACTGGGGCATGTTTGCTAAAGTCATTTTCTAGAACTTCTCATTTAGGCCTTCTCATTAGTTTGAAGAGGAGGCTCAGTTTGATTTGGGTATCTCTTTGACACCAGACACTTGCCGGTCATCCTTGTTGCAAAGAAAAGGATCAGTGGTTGCCTCTAGCCATTCCAAGGCTGTCCTAGTTTTACTGGATGTGTCTTTGTGATCCCTGCTGTGGTCTGAGTATTGACACCTCCCATTCAGATGTAGAAACTACCCCCACTGCCATAGAAGGAGGCATGAGCAGCACCAAAGGTGAGTAGGCATGGGGCCTTTCCCTCAATAAAGCATTGAGCCCTGTTCAAAGAGGTTGAAGGAGCCGTCCTTTCTTTTCTCCAGGGAAAGACACAGAGAAGGCACTACTGTGAGGAACACTGATCCTTCTAGCTGATCTTGGCTGCAGAACCATGAACAATACACTTCTATTGTTCACAAATGACCCAGGCATTTTATTATAATGGTCTGAAGAAACTCTGACAGTCACCCCATACTGATGACACACATAACTTCTTCTTTAAAGGGCTGATGGAAAGCATTTTTTTTTTTTTTTTTGCATGTGGTCTACCCATCTTGGGGAAATGTTTTATTCTATTGAGGGGAAAGCAAGTATTTGTCCTTGTAGGTTCTTCAAAGAGTGTTTTGTTTTAAATGTGAACCAGCATGGTGGACAGGTGTACGGTACGGTTATAACCGCAGATGCGCAGATTGTGGAGATTGCAGGCACATCAAAGGCGCTGGGGAACTGCGAGCTCTGGTCTACTCACTCCACTTGTACTTATTCTCAAGCACATGGGGATCATGGGTTGGGGAACCAGGAGCCAGGAAACTGGAGAGCAAGGGGCAGAGGCCAGCTCCTACAGTGGCCGGTGCACACTCTGGCTCAGGGGAATATGGATTTGGGTACCGAGGGGCCAGTCTGAGCAAAGGGCCTGCTTCCGCAGCCCACATGTGGGGACCAGGCCTCGCTAAGGTAGCAGTAGGGGTACTGGATCAGGGAACTTGGAGGTGGGGAACCAACCCGGAGTTCTGGCCTATTCACTCCACCAGTGCACTCTCCAGAGTGGTGGGGGATCCAGGAATTGGGGACACAGGGGCCATTTAATCAGGAAAGCAGAACAAGCTTCCATAGCAAGCTCGCAGGGTCCAGGCAGCCCTGAGCCAGCCGCATGGGAGCCTACTGGGACCAGGGAACTGGGAGGGGGTGGGGAACCGGGAGATCTGGCCTAGTCCACGTGTGCACCCTCTGGAGCAGGGGATTCAGGAATCGGGGACACACGGGTCCTTCAATCAGGAAGGCGGAGCAAGGGGCCTGTTTCTGAAGTAAGCTCACAGGGTCCAGGCACAGAAAGCATCTTTTTGAAGCTAATTTGTCTTAGCAAAAAAGCATTGATGGGCTGGAGAGATGGCTTAGCCATTAAGGCATTTGCCTGCAAAGCCTAAGGACCCAGGTTCAATTCCTCAGTACCCACGTAAGTCAGATGCACAAGGTGGTACATGTATCTGGAGTTTGTTTGCAGTGGCTAGAGGCCCTGACACACCCATTCTCTCTCTAATAAATAACTTAAAATTTCAAAAGCATTAGAAAAGCATTGAGTCCATTACAGAGTGTTATTTAAGTAATAACATGAGTATGCACATATGCCAACAATTAAAAGTAGAGAGTTGAACAAATTATTCAGTGGGTAGCTTTAAGGTACAAAATTTATTCTCTTAGCTTTTGGTAACCACAGTCCAAACTCAAGGTGCCAAGAGAGCCTGGCTTTCTATAAAGACTCTGGAGAGTGCTTTCTGCCACTTCCGGTTTGCGGTGGTTCCTGGCTGTCCGGGACTTGTAGCATCATTGCTCCCGTTCTTGCCGCCATTTCACATGGCTTTCACCCTCTCTGTCTTGGTGACTCCTTTGCTGTTTCTCTGTGTGGGTGGAGGGTGCATGTGTGTGTGAGTGTATGTGCATCTGTGCCCTCGTGCATGTGGAGGCGGAGGCCATAGGACAGTCTCAAATGTCATTCCTCAGGTGCCATGTGCATTTTTGGAAACAGGCTCTCTCACTGGTCTGGAACGCACCAACTAGACTAGACTTAGTGGCCAGTGAGCTCCAGGGACCCACTTGTCTCCACCTCCCCAGCACTGGTATTACCCATGTGTGCCAGCACACCTGCCTTTTTATGTGGATTCTGGGGACTGAACTTGGGGTCTCATGCTTGGAAGGCACATATTTTACCAGCTGTGTTATCTCCCCATTGCTTTTTGCTGTTTCTTAAGGGTACCACTTACTGGAGTTAGCATTTACCCTAACTCAGTATGACCTTATTTCAATCATTATCTGAATTATACTTGTAAAGTTCCTATTTCCAAATAAACTCACAGTTTAAGACCTCAGGCAGCCATTAGTTGGGAGGACAGCATCAGATCACTGAATCACTACAGGCAGAGCAAACATTGTAAAGGCTGAGCCCATTGGGAAGTGTGACTACGGGACCCAGAAGCATCCAAGAAGGGGCAGACATTCTCAGGTTGCAGAGGGATCATGCTGCTGCTGCTGCTGGTGTGTGTGTGTGTGTGTGTGCGTGCGTGTGTGTGTGTGTGCGTGTGTGTGTGTGTTGGGTGAGGGAGGGGGCAGGAAGACTGAAAAAGTGAAGACTGAGAACAAGGTTGGGGTGAATATGGGTAGATTTCAGATGCCTTCCTAAGGGGCTCCACAGGAAGAGGAAAACTCAATGGAGCAGGCTGCCAATAAGGGTTTTTGGTCACATGTCAGTGTTCCCTCCCCAAGATGGAAGAAGCCAAGCGAGGTTCAGCGTGAGGGAAGGATGGTGGTCTACAGACTGAACACCATGTGTTGGGGTGCCTAGATGGAGCTGTCTAGGAATCACTGGGTGTGAATCATGGTAGAGACATGGACCTAACATCTAGGCCCATCTTGGACCTTCATCTTTCTGAGCTAGCTCTGGCGGACACAGATGGGCAGGCCATGCCTTTAAGTGCTCAGAACTGCTTCCTTTTGTTTTCTTAGTGTGTGGGGGCTGGGGGCGGAGCTCCCGGTGGTCCAGTGACAGTCCCAGAGCTTCTCATCCCAGAAAGCCAGTCCTGGTCCCACAGGCTGATCCCATGGCCATCTTTCAACTGTGAGTGACAAGCTTAACTCACAGTCAGAAGCAGCTAGTCTTTGTTGACTTCAGACAGATGAGGTGAGGTGTCACCATCGGCCCCTGGGCCTTATGTATGAGAGGGCCTCAGCTATGTTGACCCCAATCTTGATCTTTACTGTGGGGATCATGCTAAAACCTCAGTGTCCATGTCCCTAACATGAAACCGCCTGAGAAAATCCGAGTTGTGGATGTGTGGCATAGAAGAAGAGCTGGGGACCTTAGTCTCTAATCAAATGCTCTTCCTTGGGCTCAAATCACGTGGATACAGTTATGATTATAAGGATAGACATGAAGCTAAAGTATTATTAAACAGTCCCTGATCCAGAAAACATGGGAGCAGAGTCCTTTTCTGTTCAAGATTCAGAAACTTTTGTTTTCATATAGGATGAAATATTAGTGACGCTGTCCTTGGGAGAATATCCATAGAGAGTAGGAATGCCACATCTTACATGTGAACAAGAGCTCAGGGGAAGGAGCTACCAGGAGCCCTGGGCGACTTGAAACTTCAGGGCTCCGGAAAAGAGAATGGCTAGCAAAGCACCATGACTCAGCTGATAGACGCAGGACCAGGGAGCGCCGGGCCCAGCACCCTTCAACAAGTGCTGTTCCGACTTCACTCACGAGTCCGAGCCATTGGAAGGTGCGCCTGGCCCTCGGTTCCCATATCTCCTGGTATCCATTGTCTTTCCTTTGACAAATAGAGCCTCTTGACTGCTGCTCTCACCTCTCTTGCATGGGGTTGGCCAGCTGATATTTAGCGTTCTTTCTGTCCCTCCACTACGTCTGCTTGTCTGTCTGCAGGGACAAGTGGAGTCCATGGGGCTAACATCCTGTCATGTTTCCAGGCCTGCAGAGAGGTGGCTCATGCCTTGTGGTCATCTACACATGTTCTACTGCCAGAGCAATGCTGTTGCCACACAGGTCATGGCTACCACGTGGGAGCTGCCCCTTCCCACTCCAAGTTCATGGACACGGGATAATGTACGTGAAAATATTTATGTTTATTTCATCGCACAATTGCTACTGTATTACATAGTAAATATTCACAGGATAAGGTGAGTAGTGGGGTGGAAGCTCTTTGAGACCCCCACACTAGTGTATCAGTACTTTTGTATGTGCTCTGAGTGTCTAGACAGAGCTCAACGACTATTCTGGACTCCAGTCTTGCTTTTTCTCTCTCTTTTTTTCTTCTTGTTTTTACATGGGAATATATATGCATGTGTGTGAGCCTACATGCGTAAGCCATAGGGTCCGTGTCAATCGTTGTTCTCCATCGTTCTTCACCTTCCTTTTTTCCAAGACACGGTCTCTTATTGAACCTGGATCTCACTGATTCAGCTGCACAAGCTAGCCAGCAAGTACTGGGGGTCCTCCTGTCTCTGACTCCTAGTGCTGGGATTAAAGGTGGGTGCCACCCTGCCCAACATTTTACATGGGTGCTGGGATCTGAGCTCAGGCCGCCGTACTTGTGCAGCAAGCATTTCCCCCTGGAGTCATTGCCTGGCCCTTGTATCTTGTGTTGATAAGCAATGCTTTATTAAGCCATGGCCACTCCCATTCAGTGATGAGTTGTCAGTAGGACTTTTGCTTCTTGCAATAATGGCGGTGACAAAGGCCTGTGAGTCTAGGGTGTTTCCTGACTGGCCCTTCAGGTAGAGCCTCACATAGCCTCCCTTCTCCCTCCCCAGAGAGCTTTGTGTTGTAGTCATACAACCAATCAGGGATCAGGACAAGAAGCAGGCTCCAGAACTACGCAGCCTCAAGGGCCAGGCATTGGATAGGTTCCTCTAGCCCTCCCATCTACTCAGCCTCAGAGTGAGCTGTCTCCAGAGCTGTCTGTCTTGGACTTTGGCCAGGTCCGGCTGTTACAAAACCCCAGCTACCGGCACCCTGCTCCCAATCCCAGTATCTGACCATCCTCCACAGCTGATCAAATGCCTCTCCGCCCCTGCCTTTGATGCATGCACGTACCTTTAGCAAGAATCACTCAACCCCTGGGGCCTCACTCTATCCACTGACCCTTGTCCTTCCCATTAGCTGTGGATCCCCACCTGTCCTCAGAGTGTCATTGTGAGAGTCATGGTGCACTTTCACTTGTCAGAAATGAGGTCCTCTCTGTTCTAGCAAGAGTTAGAGTCATTTCTTTAAATATTTTTATGTATTTATTTGCAAGAAGAGATAGAAGATAGATAGATAGACAGACACACACACACATACACACAGAAAGAGAGAAGGGAGGGAGAGAAAGAGGGAGAGAGAGAATATCATATGGGCATACCAGGGCCTTCAGCCACTGCAAATGAACTCCAGATGCACACACCACTGTGCAATCTGGCTTTATGTGGTTACTGGGGAATTGAACTCCAGTCACTAGGCTTTGTAGGCAAATGCCTTAGCTACTGAGCCATCATTCCAGCCCCTAAAGCCATATCTTTAAATAAAAATGAATGCTACCTCCAGTCCTGTAGCAAGTGTGTACAGGCCCCAGGGCTCCAGCCCGGCCACTAAGCCCAGTGACTTTGCTCTCTAGACAGGAATCCCGGTTCCTGAGCTTTGTCCTCACACGAGACTGGACCCCACTTTGCTTGGACGAGGAAGTGTTTCTCGCCACAGAAGTGTAAACCTTTGCCCCTGCTGTCTTTTCTCCCCAATACCCTGAATCATACATGAGGATTAAGGCTCTCAAGAGGGTTCCAAAGGCTCACGCCTTCATTTATTCTGGAGCTCAGAATCTCAGTGTAGGCGAATTTCCAAGGTGGTGTACTAAGTCAGCGAGCGAGAATACCACAGTGAAAAAGAAGATAGCTGGTTTGTCAAAACCTTACGGGGGGGGGGGTGATTAGGATTAACGTAACCGAACTAATGTGCAGTTTATGGAACAGCTACTCAGCCATTCATTTTGGTTTACACATGGAAAAGGCACTTAAGAGGAGGAGATCTTCCGAGGCCAGATTCGGGCAGTAGGCTCACTCCCAAAGTGTAGGTACAATTTGTTTGACCTTCACCCCACACATGTGAAGAGACAACGAGAACACACAGGAGAGTCGCCAGGCCTGACTTGCCTGTGTAGAGAAAGAGGCTGTACCTCCTTGTCGGGTGGACAGGAAGAGCTAGTTCTGGCTTCTGAAGACTAGAGGTTAGACATCAGAACTGCCTGGCAGGGCAGACGAACTGCACTCTGCCCTGGGTGGTACGTCTTTCCTCTGACATTCTAAGCAGCTAAAGAAAGAATAAGAATGGGAGATACAGACGAATCAGCGTGGATGAAGTCTGACCCCTAAGCATAACAGTGGCTTAATGAAAACACAAGGTTATATGTAGAGATCCAGAGGCAGCCCTTCCGGAGGTAGCACAGTAGCTGGGCACCAGCTTCACTGTGTACCCTGAGGGTATGTGTCTTTGTTCTCTGGCATGAGACTGCAGATCTAACTTCTCCCTCCAAACAGCAAGAGAGACAAAGGATGGAGGAGAGACAGGGTGTCAGTGGGGCTAAGGAAGTTCCTAGAGGTGGTGACCTGTGGCAGTTCTGTGGCTGGGGCTCATGACCACAGATAATGAAGGAATGGTGACAGACAATGTGACACGTATTCTGGTCAGCCATGAACCCAGCTGTAGTTCTAATTCTATAGACCCAGAAAGAGTTCAATATGTCTGCCACAGCAGATCAGAGGAGGACGAGGAGGATAAAAAGGAGGAGGAGGAGGAGGGGGAGAACGATGACAAAAAGGGACAGCCCCACTCTGCCCCAGTGTCTGGCACTATAAGAACATCAGAACTTCTGCAGATCACAGGAAGCCACTTAGCCTGGCTGGGGCTCTGATTCCAGCAAGTGACATGCCAACAGTGAGTCATGAGGATTTCTTAGAACTACACGTGTGAATTCCCATCAGCCCTCCTCAGAGCTCCTTCATGCGCCCTGGCAGGAGAGGCCCTCAGCCATCAAGACGGCCTCCGTGTGCCACCTGCTTGATGTTGGCCATGCTGCTTTCCCCCTCTGTACCTCAGTGTCTCATTTATAAGGAATCATATGATAACGGGAATGATAACAGGGCATGCCCCAAGGGGAAGCTCTGAATCTTAAGAGGTTTGGGTTTGTTATTGTCACAGCTAACTTTGCTTGTTATTGCTATAACAGAATACTTGAAAATGGGTGATTTATTCGGGAGAGAAGTTTGTTTACCCCACCTTTCAACCCTGTTGCATTCCAAATTTCAACACAAGTTCAGGAGGGATAGACCTTCTTCCAGCTGTCACGTCTTCAAGATGGTACTCGACAGTGACAGGGCCGTGATCATGGCACACATAGACAGCGGTCATAGGAAAGTAAACGCTGTTGATTTAACTGTCCTCACAGCAGAGGTTACGTAGCAAGTGACTATAGTCACACTTCTCTCTGAGAGGGAGGACAGTTAGGGTGACTGGACCCCTGAAAGTAAGAAAAAGGCAGGAAAGTCTGCACTTGCTAGAAATCAAAGATGATCTGATTTATCTCTCTTTCTTTTAAAGTGTCTGAAACTAGGTTATTGAGAGACATTTGTGGGTTTTTAAATAACTTTTTATTTATTTTTATTTATATGAGAGCGACAGCAGAGAGAGAAAGAGGCAGAATGAGAGAGAGAGAGAATGGGCGCATCAGGGCCTCAATTCCTGTTAACTCCTTCCCTAGTGACTCACTAATCTGTTTTAAGCTCCCAAGATGACTTTTCAGTACACCTCAGGAAAATGTATGTTGAAAAAATTCCACTGCTGCCACCCACAAAAAAGTGTGTGTTTTCATGCAGTTTGCAGAACTTTAAGTTTTGAAACACAAAGTATTTTCTTCTGTCCAGCACCTGATGTCTCTCTCCACTATGAAACAGGGCTCATGCAGCTTCTTAATCATGCAAATGAATATGAGGAGTGGCACAACATTTAAGGAATTTAAAAACGAGAATGAAAATACTTGGGGCTTCAGTTGGAGAAAACTTAGAGGTTCTTCTTGCTTCACACACTCACTTTTAGATAGATCTTGAACCTACTGTGCGTTGTGTTAAGTGTTGGTGAGCACAGGATTCTTGAATAGTTGAAGGGAATAAAGCCACAGTCTGGTGCAGGAGGCAGATGTGTAAGTCAGACTTTTCTATTACAGAAGTTTGTGAAAATTCAATCCAGACGCAGAAGAGGGAGTGACGACATAGCTCAGAAAAGTTTGGGAAGGTTTCTGGATGAAATGTGTATTGATTTTTCAAAAAGAATCGATCAAAGTAGGGTATTTAGTTTGAGAAGACAGTGAACACACAAGGCCCAAGAGTACATGCATGTGCGGTAGGCGGGGCAGCATGCATTCCTGCTTAGCATGGTTTCTTGGCCTCTCCCTCTGGATCTTCTGGGGAAATGCCTCTCCATTGGATATGGTTCTGTAAGAGCTGTCATGGGAGAATCATATGACTCCAGAAAAATCAGTCAGAGTCTTTTCTGCTGTTGATATATGAATGTAGTCAAAGAAAAGATCCCCCAATACAGTGTGGTGGCCCAACTGCCACAGGACAGTGTGAGTGCTGGTCGTGTTACTGATGTCTCTCCAGGAGAGTAACTTTCTACACGAAGGTACCTGGGGTCTACAGAACACTCTGTCTCACTCACCCAGCTGCATTGAGTTTCCAATTTTTTAATTATTTAAAAAAATATTATTATTATTTTTTATTTATTTTTGGAGAGAGAAACAGAGAGATAGACAGAGAGGGAGAGGAAGATAGAGATGGGCGTGCCAGTAGTGTCTCAGCTGCTTTGAGCGAAATCCAGATGTGTGCGCCCCCTTGTGGTCAAGTGCAGCATTGCGCCCTTGCCTCACTTTGCATCTGGCTAAACGTGGGACCTGGAGATTGGAACCGCTGGAGATTGGAACCAGCGTTCTTAGGCTTAGCAGGCAGGCGCCTTAGCCGCTAAGCCATCTCTCCAGCCCGGGTTTCCAAATTTTTAAATAAAAACTCTTTTCTTAAACCAGTTGGAGTTGTATTTGTGTGTGTGTGTGTGTGTGTGTGTGTGTGTGTGCAGGCACATCTGTGGAGGTCAGAGGATGACTTTGAATATTGGTCCTCACCTTCCATCTGGTTTAGTGCAGTCTCTCATTGTTCAGTGCTGTTCTATAAGCCAGGCTAGCTGGTTTGTGAGTTTCTGGGAAATATTCTGGTGTCTGCCTATCTTTTTTTTTTTTTTTTTTTTTGGTTTTTCGAAGTAGAGTCTCACTCTAGCTCAGGCTGACCTGGAATTCACTATGTAGTCTCAGGATGGCCTCGAACTCATGGCGACCCTCCTACCTCTGCCTCCCAAGTGCTGGGATAAAAGGCGTGCGCCACCCCCCCCAGTTCTGCCTATCTTTTGACTGTAGGTGCACTAGGACTGCAGATGCCTGCCTCAGCACCCAACTGTTACATGGGTTCTGGAGATCTGAAGCCAGATACTCATGCTTTCATGGCAAATGCTTTATTCACTGAGCTATTTTTCCAACCACTCAGTTGTATCTCTATCCTTCTGCTCCCATTCCAGCCACAAATTGTATCTTAGCAGCTTATATGGACCAGGGACCGAAAGAGAATTAAGGGATCAAGACATGATGGTCATTGAAAGACAGGGCTGAGGCCCTGTGTACAATGGGGGCCATGAAAGACATTTTAAAGAAGCAAAGTTCAGTTTCATGCAGGGAGATTTCTCTTGTGCACCAGTTCATGTAAAGTATAGAGACTGTCAACTTAGTGGAGATGGAGAGAGAGGAATGCAAATTATGAAGCTGCTAATTTTATTTGACTATACCAGTAGTCAGTTTTCCTCCTTAACAGCCAAGATTATCTAATTAGAAATGAAAATGGATTCTTCTATGCTAAATAGTGTTGTAAACACTTCAAAGGAGCATCTCTCACCCTGCGAACCCCTGCAGGTGGTGGCACATGTCACAGTTAACAAGCACATCAATTAATAAGGGCACAAAGAAGCAGCTCCTTGAAGGGGTCTCAGGAATGCTTTTGACTCCCATAATTCCTTGCCTGAGGAGGGCAGCTATGTTCCAGAAGGTTTTGCCCTTCACAATCCTGGTGTACACATCTTTTTGTCTTGGCCTTGAAGCCTCACCCTTTGACAATCCTTATAAGCAATGCCAGGCTTAGCATCTGAGCCAAGGCCACAGACTTAGTGCAAGGCAGGAGTCTGCCTTTAAAGTACAAAATTTGTCCATCACCCTTGGGGGACACACCACCAGGAATCTAGATACTGCGTCACACATTAGAGGCAAGTCGTGGGACCAAGCTGGGTGAACCCTGTGGCCTTGACATGTCATACTCTTAACTTAGAATTTTCTCTATCATAAAAATAAGTCAGGGCTGGAGAGATGGCTTAGCAGTTAAGGCGCCTGCCTCCTAAGCCTAAGAACGCCACTTCCAATCTCCAGAGGTTCCAATCTCTAGGTAGCACGTTTAGCCAGATGCAAAGTGATGCAAGGGCGCAATGCTGCACTTGACCACAAGGGGGGGGTGCACGCATCTGGATTTCGTTTGCAGCAGCTGAGAGGTTGCTGGCGCACCCATCTCTATCTGTCTTCCTCTCCCTCTCTCTCTGTCTCTCTCTCTCTCCAAAAATAAATAAAATAATAAAAAAATTAAAAAAAATAAGTCAAATCATAAAATCCATTCTGTTTGAAATAAAAGTTTCATAAACTAAGAGAAATGATACAAGATTCTTTAAAATTAACACCCAGTCCTTTAAAAAACATGTGCATAAAACTTATATTGCTGGGCTGAGGGTAAGAGCATTTCTCATGCTAGTATGAGGTCCCCAGGGGGTCCGAGATTGCCTGCATTTGATTCTCCGGCACTCATATCCACGCTAGGCATGGTTACACGTTTGTAGTCCAAGACCAGTGCAGAGCAGAGACTGGAGAATCACTGAAGCTTGCAATGATGACAAGCTTTGGAATCAGTGAGAGACTCTTTCCCCAGGAAATATTTGGGGCATGCGCATGTACACATACACGTGTGTACAACACATGCACACACACACACACACACACGCACAAAACCACTACCACCACCACCATCCTACACATACCAAAAAGTTGTAGTGATTGAGGATCGTGTGTTTTATAGTAGGCACTCCACGTTCCTGATAGGTTTCTAATAGGCTATGTTAGGTATTGGGATGCACTGATGACAGACTTGCCTTTTAGGGACTGGAATCTGGTGAGAGACATAGATCAATTAAAGAGGGTCATTGTGGTAGTGGACGTGTCCTTGCGAGGTATTTTGCTAGCAGAGTGGGCAAAGCACTGAAATCTAGGCTTTTCTCTGAAGTCTCAGCAAAAACAACACTGGAGTAGGGTGTGACAGCAACACTGTTTTGTTATTATTATTATTATTTTGGTTTTTCAAGGTAGGGTCTCACTCTGGTCCAGGCTGACCTGGAATTAACTATGCAGTCTCAGGGTGGCCTCAAACTGTCGGCAATCCTCCTACCTCTGCCTCCTGAGTGCTGGGATTAAAGGCGTGTGCCACCACGCCCGGCTTAGCAACACTGTTTTAGATAAGTCACTCAGACAGTGAGGAGGCTCGGATGGACACCCAAAGCACAACTGGGGAGATATGAAGGTTGTAGTGATCATGCTTGTGAGCAGATTTATTACTTTATTCCCTGTAGTCTGATGTATAGGCGGTTTTGCCCTCTGGGAGCCACAGGAGGAGACCTGGGATTGAGAGCTGGAGAGAGCCAGGGCATGCTCTCCCACTTGTCTGGATAGCACCTCTGGCGGGCTGCATGTCCTCTATAGTGGAGTGTCCCCAGGTTATGACATAGTCTCTGCCTCAAGCAGATCCTCTGATGGTCCAGAATCCACTGCAGGGACCCACCTGTGAGACTGTATGGTGGTTTGGTTCTGGTGTCCCCCATAAACTTAGGTGTTCCGATTGCTAGGTTCCCAGCTGATGGAAATTTAGGAATTAACACCTCCTAGAGACAGCGTATTGTTGGGACAGGCTTATGTGTATTATAGCCAGTTCCCCTTGCAGTGTTGGCACACTCTCCTGCTGCTGTTGTCCATCTGATGTTGGCCAGGAGGTGATGTCCACCCTCTTCTCATGCCATTGTTCTCCCCTGCCATCATGGAGTTTCCCCTTGAGTCTGTAAGCCAAAATAAACAAGCTGCTCTTGGTCAGATGATTTCTGCCAGCAATGCGAACCTGACTGCAGCAGTAAAGTTAGTCCTGAGAGTGGTGTCATTGCTGCTAGACACCTGACTGTGGCTTTAACCTTTTGGAGCTTCTTTGCAGGAGGAATTTGGAAGGATTTGAAATATTGGCCTGAGAGACACCTTGCAGTGCTGTAAGCACAGTCTGATGGACTATTCTGGTCAGAGTTGAAAGACCTGAATGCAGTAACAACTATGGACTGTGAGGTTTCGTGTATGAGGGTGAGAAAGAGCTTTACTTGGGTTAGAAGCAGTTTGTGTGAGAGGCTTTCTGTTATGCCCATGTCCCAAGAACGTGTTCAGGGTTGCGGTGTGTAGAAATAGACTGGTGTGAGCAGAAGTATATGGCACAGAAAGAAATCTTTGGGCTGACACTTCTGCCTGTTCAGTTGCAATTTTATGAGAGATTACAGCCACTGAAATTGGGCCAGCTGACCTTCATTGGGACAACAGAGAGAATGCAGTCTTTTGAAGGGTCCTGAATGCTGAAGGAGTGTCCTGCTCTTCAAAGTCTGCTTTATTCTATTCCCTCTTGGATTAATAAATTGGCACTCCATTTGGTATTATGGAGTATAAGAAATGCAGGAAAGAGAGGGTCATTGAATTTGCAACATAGTCTTGTGTTTTGGGGACGGTCAAAGGCAGTATGAAGCAGATTTACCTGCATGGAGATCTGATGGAGCTGTGAGGATGGACCGTGGGTTGCAGTGGAGACTCAGTGGAGATGCCGGGACCAGGAGAGGGCTGCTAAGGAGAGCTGCCAGCCCCAGATGAAGTTTTCCAGGACTGTGAGTAGCCTAGCTGGAGGGGTGGAATTGGAACTCCAGAGACTCGTTGCTGGTTAGAATTACTGGACTTGGAGATTTGTCACTGATTAGAGTTTTTGGACTTGGAGTTACAGAGTTTGATGTTTGCTCTGGTTGTTTTAAATCTTGTATTGGTTGAATATTTCTTTGCTATGCCCAATGCCATCTTTTGCAGTCTGAATGTGGATTCTGTGCCATTATGGGTTTTGGGGGGATTTTTTTGGTATTATGGCTCAGTTAAAAGATCTTGGACTATGGGAATGTTTGAACATCATTAGGATTGATAAAAACGATGGAGACTTTTAAAGGTGGACTGAATACATTGCATTTTACATCATGGATGGTTATCAGTTTATGGGGGCCAGGGCCAGAATGTGGTGGTTTGATTCAAGTGTCCCCCATAAACTTAGGTGTTCTGAATGCTAGGTTTCCAGCTGATGGAGATTGGGAATTAACACCTCCTGGAGGCAGTGTATTGCTGGGGGCGGGCTTATGGGTATCATATCCAGTTTCCCCTTGCCAGGATTTGGCACAATCTCCTGTTGCTATTGTCTACCTTATGTGTTGGCCACGAGGTTATGTCCACCTTCTGCTCGTACAATCATTTTTCCCTGCCATCATGGAGCTTCCCCTTGAGTCTGTAAGCCAAAATAAACCCCTTTTCCCAAAAGCTGCTCTTAGTTGGGTGATTTCTGCCTGCCACACTCTGAGACAGCGTCCTCCCCCCAGTCGCCTGCTCTGGAGCATGGAGCAGTTTCTTGCTGTCAGGCTCTGGGTTAGTCATGATTCTGTATGGTTTAAAGGCCAAGGGATTATCTCAACATGAAGATGGTGATGGGTGGGACAGAGTGATGAACTGTGAGGAACTAGGGGGGGTGTGGGGATGGGAGAAGGAAAAAGACAATTTGCAAGATAGCATTTGCCAATTTGCAAGTAGGTCATGATGCACATAAGTTGAAATTTATTCACCCAATGCTCAGGGCTGTGTTGACTGTCTGTGATTTCTTTGTGCCTTTAAGCCTGCAATTCCAACCTAGAGTCAAGAAGCACAAGTAAAATTTCTGTATTCTTCACATCTCTTCCTACATTCTCTACCACTTTAATTAAAAAAAAAAAGACACAGTGATCTATGTATCTTGATAATGATGATGTCTTTCAGGAATTAAAGGAAATCTGTTTACTATCATGGAAAGATATTTGGTTTCCACATCGAACCAGTTAGAATTTCCAAGTTCCTTTCATGGTGGTACAAAGAAAGCATCCTTAGTGTGAATACTTAAGCTTAATCCTGAAAAGACAACAGGATGTCAAGTTTTCAGTTTACATCAGATCACAAGGCACTAACCTCTGTAGCTCCCTCTTAACTTTCCATCCTGCCATGAGTCTCTCTTACCATGCAGCTCCCATGATCTCAGAATAGTCTGTATCCCTTTTTCTGGCAATTGAAACTTTGTATTATAAAATTCTAGTCCAAAAATTTTTAGTCTAGATGTTTCTTCAAAATATTAAAGCTGGGCAAGGTGGTGCATGCCTTTAATCCCAGCTCCCAGGAGGCAGAGGCAAGAGGATCACTGTGAGTTTGAGGACACCCTGAGATTACATAGTGAATTCCAAGTTAGCCTGGACTAGAGTGAGACCTTGCATTCAAATACAAGAAAATCAAAAACAAAATACTAAAAATAGGGAGATTGAGAAGATGGCTCAGTGCCATGTAAATGTGAGGACCCAAGTTCAGATTCCGAGTACCCATGTCAATGCCAGGTTTAGTGGTATATACTTATAGTTCCAGCCCTGGGACGTGGAGAAAGAGCATCCCTGGGACTAGCTGGCTAGCTTATCCGGCTGGATGGGTGAACTCCAGGTTCAGCAAGAGATTCTGTCTTAAAAATAAGGGGGTGCCAGGCATGGTGGTGCATGCCTTTAGTCCCAACACTTGGGAGGCTGAGGTAGGAGGATTGCCATGACTTCAAGGCCAGCCTGGGGCTACAGAGTTGAGTTCCTGCTCAACCTGGGCTAGAGTGAGACTGTGCCTTGAAACAGGATAAGGTGGAGAGTTATAGAGAAAGATAGCAGGCATCAACCTGTGGCTGTTAACACACACACACACACACACACACACTCACACACATGTGCAACTACATGCATATGAACATGCATATACATATGAATGTACATCACATATGTACGTATGCAAAAAATTAAAATGGAGCTCCTAAAAGGAACTTGAAGATGTCAAATCTGCACACTCAGGGTCACAGCCGCATTATTTACAATTGCCAGGCTTTGTGGAGCTGAAAGCAACCCCAGTGGTCATTAACATGTCATTGGTAAACAAAGTTTGATATCCATATGATGGGGTATTATTTGGCCTTACAAACAAAGAAATCAAGACATGTTACAAGATGGTGAAGCTGGAGAACTATGGCGTATGCCGCAAGCCATATTGTAGGATTCTTCTCTTGGACAGCGCCTTGTGGAGTCCATTGCAGAGGGAGTAGAATGGTGGCTGATGGGGGCTGTGTGGAGGGAGACAAGGGAAAGGTATGGTGTGATGGGTACAGAACTTCAGTTTTTCAAGAGGAAAAGTGCTCTGGGTATTGATTGCACAATATTGTGACTGCACTTAGCACTACTGAATTATTGTATACTAAAAATAGTTAGGATAGTAAACTTCTTGGTGTGAGAATCTTAGCACAACTAAGAGGAGCTGCTCTGGTGTCCCAGCCTCATTCTCCAGCCAGCTGAAAACTATCAACTCTGCACCTCCAATGCACACCCTGTGCCAGTCGGGCTCAGCCCACACTGTGTCCGGCGACCTGAGAGCCACCATCTCCTGCAGGAGAATGCAAACCCTGCCCAATGATAAGAACCATCTGGCCCTTCCCTGGGCTGCTCCCTGTGACCTTGTCCTCCCCAGGTTTGTCACAGTGACATGGCCCTTACCTAGGCCTGGTCATAGAGACATGGCCACTCTCCATGCTAGTCATAGTGGCATGCCTTGTCCAGGAAAGTCACAATGACATGGCCCTTCCCAGACCTGGCTACAGTGGAATAGCTCCTTTCCAGGCCTGATCACAGTGATATGGTCCTGCCTAGGCAAGGTCACAGACGCTTGACCCTTCCCCAGGATGGTCACAGTAACACGACTCTCTACAGGCCTGGTCACAGTGGAACAGCACCGTCCCCGACCTGATTTACAGTGACACGGCCCTGCTCAGGGAAGGTCATGGTGACTTGGCCCCTCTCCAGGCTGGTCACAGTGACATCCCTCCCCCCACAGAGCTCTTTTTCTTACAGAATGTGCAGCTCTCTTCCTTGTTATCACTGTGCTGTGTGTGTGTCTGGCATGGCATGCTTTGAAGCCCGGTATGGTTTTGTGTCAATTCTGTCACCCCAGAATATAGCATTGGATCTGGCAACACTCAGTGTCCTTCAAGTCTCTTGTTCCAGGTAACTGAACTGTGTGGCTGGCCTGACTAAAAGAGCTTTGGGAACAAGTGACCTGAGTCCCCCTGGAAAACTCCTGTGATGGCCAGTGGGATCTTTGCCTTATCTGGAGGGAAAGGACATTTCCCCCTCATCCTGCCCACAGCCCATCTTCTATACAGCAGCCACAGTGATTCTGTGAAAAGCAGCCTGCAGCTGTATTGAAAGCATATATCAGATTATGTCACTGTTCTGCTGAAACCTGGCAATAGCTTCCATTCTCTGGGGGAGAAGCTGCGGTGATAAATTCTATTACCCTCTCTCTCACCCCTCGCCAGCCTGGATTCCCACCACTTTCTGGCTGCCCACACTGCTGTAGTCCTTCTAGCATCCTTGCTCTTCTTAAGACATGCCAAGCAGGCTTTTATCGTGAAACAGCAACACTTTTGCTGAAAGAATTGTCCCAGGGTGCTGCGTCACATCCCTCATATCCCTAGCTGTCTGATCGCATGCCCCTGTGTCAGAGTGGACTATAACTGACTGCTTCTGTAAACTAGATACAACCCCCTTCTGTGGTCCTCCTTACATTCCTAGTGCATTTCTTCATACTTATCATCACTTAACATATTATAGGCACACTTGTGTGTGTGTTGTCTGTCTCCCTCCACTTCAAGGTGGTCACCAAGGAAGCAGAAATTCATCCTTCTTCTCTGATGCGTCTTTAGCCTGGCATGAGGCAAAACATCACTGAGTGAACAGATGGACAGATGCATGACTGGATGGATGGGTACATAAATGAGCAGATGGTGGATGGATGGATGGGTAGATGTATAGTTGGATGGATGGATGGAGGAATGGAAGGATGATGGATGGATAGACAGATGAATGGATAAATAAGTGAATGGATAGAATGCTGGAAAGAGGGCTGGGTGGCTGGATGGATGTACAATCTTAGCTTTTCCAAGACTGCATAGGATGTCAAGTCTAGCAAAACATGGAATCTGTGTACCATCTTTCTCTTTCCTTATCTCAGTCCTCATCATTTAAGAACTGATTTCAACAACCCTTGGGACAATTTTAAAGATGAAGCATATGTTGGATGACCTCATTCTCAAGGTTCTGCACAAAATGACTTGACATAAGCACAAGTAACGCTCACTGGTCCACGAATTTGTGACTTCCTCTTGTATCAAGTCTTCCTTTTGGGAAATGTTCAATGCCATCTACACCCATCAAAATGGCTCCCAGATTTCAAAATCTGGCTTCTCTGAGTATAGGACATATAATATCTTACTTCTTGGAACTCTCAGAGCACATTGTTCACCTCATCATCTCTTATGATTCATTCCCAGCCATCTTAACTATCATTAGATACATAGATTATCATAGAGAAGGGTGGGGAGGGTGGCTCAGAGGTTAAAGTCATTTGCTTGCAAAGCCTGCACAAAGTGGCACATGCACTTGAAATGTGTTTGCAGCAGCAAGAAGCCCTGGCACACCCATGCTTTCTTTCTTTTCACTCTCAAATAAATAAATAAATTTAAAAGGACAAAATAGAAGGGGAGGAGGCTGCACTGGATATAATAAGATTGTATATGTGTTAGTATGCGCCTACATACATATGTGCATGTCTGTCTGGGCACACTGTGGTAACAGCCTCAATATTGTCAAAATTGAATCTTCTCAAGTGCGAAGATTTTTTTCTCTCAATATCTCTGTCCTTAATACCCAAGCTTAGAAGGTTCCCCAGCAATGTGTGTTGAGTGACTGGGTGACAAAGCAAACTATTTCACTCAGGGACAGACCTCAGAGCTGCAGAGAGATGTCAGGAATGAAGCTTTAGAAATCTTCCTGTTCTCACTGCTTGCTGACATTTCAAAAATGCAGCCCTCATTTCCTGACGCTGCATTCTTCATCTTGCCTTCAGCTTCTGTAAAGCAGAGCTCATTTACTGCCTCCTCAAGCTTCTGTAAAGCAAAGCAAATTTGCTGGATGCCCCCAGATTTCATTCCAATATCTTTGTCATGAAGTTGAGACTTGGGACCCTATTTCCAAAATTTATTATCTCACATAAGCACTCTCCACCCAATTGCAGATGCAATTTGTACCCAGGGGACAGAGCAACCCCTCTAAGGATAAATTGGATTCCTTTTGTATCTCACTTCTAACCTTGAAAAGCCATAAATCCTAAAGAATGCCCTGTGCTTTGAAATAACAAAGTTATTCCTGAAATTGAGTCAGAATTTCCATCATAAACAACAGCCCAGATGTCTTTGGTTTTCTATGTGAGCTTTTCTTTGTAGTTGCTGAGGTCCTACACGATGGATAATTGAGAAGGATTCATCACTAAGACACCTTTGTAAAAGCATTTTACTATTTTATTTTTTATTTTTGGAGAGAGACACAGAGAGAGACAGACAGAGAGGGAGAGGAAGGCAGAGAATGGGCGCACCAGCAGTCTCTCAGCTGCTGTGAACAAACTCCAGATGTGTGCGCCCCTTGTGGGCAAGTGTGGCATTGCGCCCTTGCATCACTTTGCATCTGGCTAAACGTGGGACCTGGAGATTGGAACCGGGTTCTTAGGCTTAGGAGGCAGGAGCCTTAACCGTTAAGCCATCTCTACAGCCCATTTCCTACTATTTTACTAGGTGAATCCTAATAATCAATTGGACAGAATACTGTAAGTAGGGTCCTTCCTCACATAAGAAATACAATCTAATTGGATGCATAGCAAGAACATAATTAATGGTAAAGCACGTGAGCTGTATCTCTCAACATCATCAAAAGTATGGAAATTTAATCCAGATTTCCATGAGCAATAGCATCCCTGAATCAGACTGACTTTTTTTGGGGGGGTGGGTGGGGAGGGACGGTGGGAGAACTGGAGACCTGCAGACATCCTCCCAGGCTCCCTTTTGCTTCAGCCACTGCTGGGCAGTCTGACTAAAGCACTTCTTTAACCTGTTGGGACTGGCCACTAGTTTGGTATAATGGAGGTAGACGCGGGTTGGTGAGTTATCCAGGCTGTATAAATAGGTCTGCGGCTGGGGAGGTAGCTCAGTCAGCGAAGCGCTTGCCTTGCAAGGGTGGTATATTTGATCCCGAGAACACTTGGTAACAAAAGCTGGGTGTGGTGGTGGTGCACCTGAAATTCGGCACTGGGGTGGGGCACCCATGAGGCTCAAAGGCTGGTCTAACCTGGCTGGTGAGTTTCAGGTTAAGGAGATTCCTGTCTCAAAAAAGGCGAATGATACCTGAGAGGAGTGACATTGAGATTTTCCTCTGGCCTTCATCAATCCCAACACCTCCACCCATAAATAGTTCTCACCAGCTTTATCCTATGGCTACGAATTGTTGTGTTACTGATCTTTTCTTGCCACATATTAATTACATAGTGCCGAGTTTCTAAGTACATGATCATACTGTATTTCTTGTCTTTTTGCCATGATAGCCCATATCTCCTACTGTATTTCTTCTCCTTTTTTCCCATAAGTTCCCTCCATTTTCCTATACAGCTTCACTTCTACTTCCATATCATATCTACATATGTGACATTATATATCTATTTAAAATTTAGGCTTTCATATTTTTTGATATTTGTCTTTCTAAGTCTGGCTTTATTTTCTTACTGTAAAATCTCTTTCTGCATCCATTTTTCTTCAAATGACAGTTTTGTCTGAACAAAATTCCATTGTGAAGGAAATTCCATCGTCTTTATCTATTTCTTTGTTGATGGGCACCTAGATTCCTTATGTTAGCTATCATGACGAGTGCTGCAATAACCATGGATGTGCATGCATCAAACACAATGTGCACATGTCTCTGTGGTGTGCAGACTAGAATCCTTTGGGTATATGCCCGAGTGCACAACTGGATCATATAGTGGCTCCATTTCCAGTCTTTTGAGGAACATTCATAGGGATTTTTTAGAGGCTGTACTTGTTTGTATTTCTACAGAAGTGAACAAGGCTCCCTCACAACTCCTTGCCTCACCCCAGGTATCATTGGAAACATGAATTGTTATTTGTTTTCTTAATGAATAACAACAGGATGAGGTGAAATCACAATACAGTTTTAATTTGCATTGCACTGATAGCCAGTGAGGCTGGACATTGTTCATGTTTACTATTGATCATTCTGGGACTCAGCACGTGCTATGCAGAACTGTGCTAGGTGTTCTGCATTGCTCACGTCATTCTATCCTCTCACAAGTCCATTTTAAAGATGATAAAAGACAGAGGCTAACGTCCGCACTCATAGCTGGCTGAGCGAGGGCAGTAGCATTCTAGGCAGGTAGTCCAATCTAAAGACTGTGTTTCTCAGGCTGGAGAGATGGCTTAGCAGTTAAGGTGCCTGCCTTCTAAGAATGCTGGTTCCAATCTCCCGCGGTTCCAATCTCCAGGTCCCACGTTTAGCCAGATGCAAAGTGACACAAGGGTGCAATGCCGCACTTGACCACAAGGGGGCGCACGCATCTGGATTTCATTGGCAGCAGCTGATTGGCTGCTGGCAAGTCCATCTCTGTCTTCCTCTCCCTCTCTCTCTGTCTCTCTCTGGGTCTCTCTCCAAAAAAAAAAATAAATAAATAAAAATAAAAAATAAATAAAAAAATAAAGACTGTGTTTTTCCTGGCAAGAAAGCTTATTATAGTTTGATTTCCCTCATTAGAAGGATGGCATGACATGACATGCTCACTAAAGGAAAGTTCAAACTAGAAAAAGCAGAAAGGGAAAATGACACAAACTCTCCGGCCAGCCTCATTGCACCAGGAAACTGCTGCTGGGTGCTTTCTGCTAAGCAGCAGGCATCTCTTCACATAGTCACACAATTTTACAAGCTACAGTTTTCTCTTGAGATTATAAAAAGAACTCTTTTCACTACTACAGGGTTTTCGCAGTAAGCATTATATGTGGGCGTATCAGAGATTTGGGTCTCTTGGAAGGACGTGTATGGTTTACTAAGCCAAAGCTTTTCCTTTGGGATCATCCCACGTTCCTGGTTATCATAAGCAATGTTCACAAATATTGGCAGGCTTAGAACTTCTGAGGCAAGCAGGACCGGAGCAGTGCCATATGTTCTTCACAGTGACACTCCTGGCTCCAAATGCCCTTGATTTGTGGAATAACAACTTCTGTAGTGGCAAGAACACAGTCAGAGCATTTTTTTCTGGAATGATTTTCATTACGACATACACTCTTTTCTAAAAAGCCAAGCTTCAGAGAGTCTCCCATATTCCATCCTAAGTCTGATTAAATATCACCCTAAAAGCTCCAAACCTCAATTCAGAGATATTTGCTCGACCATGTTTAGTGCTGCTCAATTCATAATAGCTAAGAGCTGGAATTAACCCAAATGTCCATCATTAGATGAATGGATAACTAAGATGTGGTATATCTACACAATGGAATTCTACATAGCAGTAAGGAAAAATGATATAAAGCAATTTGAAGAAAAATCGTCAAACTTGGAACAGATCATTCTTAGCGAGCTCACCCAATCACAGAAAGATAAGTGTCACATAGTCTCACTCATCTGTGGCTCCTAAGTTGTATTTTCCCAAGATGCTGACACACCTAATAAACATCTCGAGGACTGGACAATAGGGATGGTGGGGTGGGAGAGCAGGGAAAGTGGGGACAAAAAAACTGGACCCAAATGGAAATAGTACCATAAAATCCTATATCCTGAAAGCTGTGTCCCCTAAAAGGGGACTCAGGTACAGGTCCTAGTCCCAATACCTGTGTAATATTTTGGACAGAGGGTTTTTAAAGATGTAATTAAAATGAAGTTTCTTGAGATGAGATCATCCTAGAGTTAGATGGGAGCCTAAATCCAATGACTGGTGTTATTCTGAAATGGGAAGACCCAGCAGTGTAAAGATGGAGGCTCTCAGAGACTGGAGTCATGCCACAAGCCAAAGGATGACAGGAGCCATCAAGGGCTGGCAAAGGGCAAGAGAAGCATTGCCCCAGGTCCTCCAGAGGAATTTGGTCCGATGATGCCTTGGGTTTAGACCTTTGCTCTTCAGAATTTGAGAGAGTGGATTTCAGTTGTGTCAAGTCACCTGTTCTTGGTCGCCTGTGAGGTCAGACTTGTTGAGCACTCAGAGCCTGGCACGCAGCATGCTGATTGCTGGTAGATCCAGTGCCTTACAGACAACTTGGCTTGTCTTATTTTTTAATTTTATTTTGAACTTTTTTTTGATAACTTTCATAATTATAGACAATAAACCGTGATAATTCCCTCCCCCTCACTTTCCCTTCACAACTCCATTCTCCAATATATCCCCTCTCCCTCCTCATTAGTCCCTCTTTTATTTTGATGTCATCATCTTTTCCTCCTTTTATGAGGGTCTTGTGAAGGTAGTGCTAGGCACTGCGAGGTCATGGATATTGAGGCCGATCTCTGAACAATTGCATTGTGAGCAGCCCTACCCTTCCTTTGGCCATTACATTCTTTCCACCATCTCTTCCACAATGGCCCTTGAGCTTTGGAAGATATTCTAAGAGATATTTTAGCACTGACTACTCCTCTGTCACTTCTAATCACTATGGTTCCTTGTGGATCATCCCAGTGGTCACCAACATCTGAAAAGAGAAGCTTCTCTAACCAGAAGTGAGAGTAGCATTAAAATACAGGTATGACTTAAGTAGAGTGCTTACAGTACATTTTGGTGAGCATAATGCATGTATTTAGCCAGACAAGAGCAGGTGTTACACTCCTAGGGCTCATGATCATCATAGGCTTTTGATTAGGTTTTCAGTATTAGGCATGTATTCCCTCTCATGGAGTGGGCCTCCAGTCCAATTAGAGAGCTGGCTTAACAGTTAAGTGCTTGCCTGTGAAGCCTAAGGACCCCGGTTCAAGGCTCGATTCCCCAGGACCCACATAAGCCAGATGTATGAGGTGGCTCATGCATCTGGGGTTCAGTTGCAGTGGCTGGAGACCCTGGTGTGCCTATTCTCTCTCTCTCTATGCCTCTTTCTCTCTCTGTCTATCTGTCACTCTAAAACAAACAAAAATTAAGAGAGAGAGAGAGAGAGAGAGAGAGAGAAGAGCAATTGGTTTCCCTCATAACAGACATGTCACTATTGCACCCATTCAATCATTTGGCCTGGCTGGCCAAACTTGAGGTTTGTAGTGTCTGCTGTTTTCACTGATGATGATTTCTGTCTCCATAGGGCTGCTTTTTCCAGCTTTCAGTTGGCTGGTCTACAGGGAGGTTTTCTGCTCAGCACCAGCTTGATTTCTCAGTGACCCTGCTCAGTGTCCAAACTTGAAAATCTTCAGCAATAGAGTCTTACCATCTATTCCTGGTGGGAAACCAAGAGCCTCTGCAATGGCCTGTAATGTTTTGGGGGCATCAGAGACCTCCCTGGCCAACAATTCACTGGAAAGTATACCATCCTTGGCACTGAAAATTTTCTACTAATAATCTATGGCTTCTGGATGTGCCATTATCCAGAAAAGCAGGTTTCCATATGGCTTATTCACAACACTTTGAATTTTGATTAAACCTCCCCAACCCTTTGCTTGTGCATGGAGAGATAAGGATCTATTTTCATCCTTCTACATATACATATACAGTTTTCCCAGCACTATTTGTTAAAAGAGGCTGTCTTTTCTCCACTGAATATTTTTGGCATTTTGTCAAAAATCAGATGGGTGTGGCTGCCTGGATTGACATTTGGATCCTCTATTCTGTCTTTGTGCCAGTACCATGCTATTTTTGTTACTATGGCTCTGCAATATAGCTTAAAATCGGGTGTGATGATACCACCAGCCTTATTTTTGTTGCTCAAAATTGGCTATTCGAGGTTTTTTGTGCTTACAAATGGATTTTACGATTGTTTTTTCTATTTCCATGAAGAATGCCATTGGGATTTTGATGGGGATTGTAATAAATGTGTAGATTGCTTTTAATAAGATTGACATTTTCACAATATTGATTCTTCCAATCCAAGAACATGTGATGTCTTTCCATTTCCTAGTGTCTTCTGCAAGTTTTCTCTTGAGTGTTGTAAATTTTTCATTGTAGAGATCCTTCACTTACTTAGTTAGGATTATTCCAAGGTACTGTATCTATCTATCTATCTATCTATCTATCTATCTATCTATCTATCTATCTGAGGCAATTATGAATGAAAGTGATTTCCTGATTGTATCCTCAGCAAATTTGTTGTTAGCATATAGGAAGGCTACTGATTTCTGTGTGTTTATTTTGTATCCTGCTACATTGCTAAAAAGTGTTTATGAGCTCTAACAGTTCCTGGTAGATCTTTAGGGTATTTTATATATATAATCATATCATCCACAAATAACGATAATTTGATCTCTTTCTTTCCAATTTGTATCCCTTTTATGAGTGTCTCTTGCCTTATTGCTATAGCTAGGACTTCCAGTACTATATTAAATAAAAGTGGGGATAGTAGACAGCCTTATCTTGTTCCTGATTTTAGTGGAACAGCTTCAAGTTTTCCCCATTCAGTATTATGTTTGTTGTAGATTTGTCATAAATAGCCTTTATTGTGTTAAATATGTTCCTTCTATTCCCAGTCTCTGTAGAACTTTTATCATGAAGGGATGTTGGATTTTGTCAAATGCTTTTTCTGCATCTAATGAGGTGATCATGTGATTTTTTTGTCCTTCAGTCCATTTATATAGTGTATTACACTATTGATTTGTGTATGTTGAACCATCCCTGCATCTCTGAGATAAAGCCTACTTGGTTGGGGTGAATGATATTTTGATAATATTCTTGTATCCTGTTTGCCAATATTTTGTTGAGAACTTTTGTGTCTATGTTGATAAAGGAGATTGGTTTGTAATTTTCTTTTCTTTCTTTTTTTTTTTTTTGTTCTGTCTTTGTCTGGTTTTGGTATCAGGTTGATGCTGGCTTTGTAGAAAGAGTTTGGTAGAATTCCTTCCCTTTCTGTTTTATGGAAAAGTTGGAGAAGCATTGGTGTTAGTTCTTCCAGGAAGGTCTGGCAAAATTCACCAGTGAATCCATCTGGGCCTGCATTTGTTTTTTTTAGTTGGGCATATGAATGAGGCCAATTGCCACCTGGGCCCAATGAATGCTTCCATAATCCTTCCCACCCACTGGGGCAATGCATCAAAACTGGTGCATGCACATGTGTTTAGTATACCTTTCATTCATCTGCCTATCTGTTAACATTTTAAAATTAAATTGTGCATGTGGAACATAAATGAGGAGTTCAGGGAGATAGTCTGATGACTCTTAGTCAACAATTCTAAGGCAAAACTTTCACATTACAGGCTGAGAGTCCTGTATTTGGAATAAAGGACTGTGAGTCTGATAAAGAGGGTGTGCCACCGGGATGGAGAGGAGGCCATCAGTAAATTTAATGTGAAGAAATTCAGGGCATGGAGCAAAATATACAGTGTTGCGAGTGTTAGACAGCCTTCCTGTCACTGTGATAAAATGCCCAAGAGAAAGCAACTCAAAAGAGGAAAGATTTCTTTGGCTCATTGTTTCAGGGGCTTTGGATCTATGGTCACTTGGCCCCACTGTTGTGGGTCTATGGAAGGGGACAGCTGGTGGAGACCTGCTCACTTTCTGGTGGCCAAAAGAAAAGAGAAAAAGAGAGGAGCTAGAGGGGAATAAGACACAGCCTCAGAGACACTTGCTCAGGATTTGGCTCTCTCAGCTCAGCCCTTCATGATCCGGTCACTTCTCAGTGGTGCCCCAACCTGGGACCAAGCCTTCAATCACGGAGTCTTAAGACATTCTAAATCCAAACCACAACACAAATTCCGAATGCTCCAATGAAAGATGTTTCCTGAGATGGAGACACTGCCCCGTGGGTTTCAGGCATTGTTGGATTAGTTTGATGTAGGCAACCCTTCTGGTGAGAGAAGGCTCACCAACTGTGATTAGAATTTAGTCACTGCTCAGTTCAAAACAGTGAACTGTTTGTCTGCTATGTGTGGCTTCTGACTTATGTGCTTCTGGACTGGATTTTTAAAAAGTGAGAGAAGAGCGAATTTCTGGGGTCCAGAGCCTCATAAGAGGCATGAGACGTCTTCATACCAGCTCACACTTGCCAGTTAGACAGTTTCAGGGACACCTGACAACTGACCAATGCTCAGAACAGCCTTCATTGCTCCTTTCACTTATGGTCTGAATGGTGAATGGTGGTTTGAAGTCTTTATGTGTTAAACAAACCATGACTACATTATGGAGTGATAAGCAATGCTTGGAAAAGCTGGGAATATCAACTGGGAATATCAAACATGAGACTTCAAGGGGATTTCATGTTCGTAACAGGCTACTTTGGTCTCACCACAAACCTTGAAGAGCTGGGTCCTCAGCTATCAAGTACTATGTCAGCAGGAATGACAGGAAGCAGCACAGCAGGTGGATATCAAGTTCTTGAGTTGTGAACTTGTGTTGTCAAATAACTTCAAATGCAACCTGCCCGTTCCTCTCATCATTATTTCTTCACTGACTTGACGAGGAGTGAAGGTGTGGACTGTGTGCCAGGTACCGTTAGATGAGAAGATAATAAAGAAGAGGAAATAGTTGGAAAGATACTGGCCTGAGACCTTACAGGGAGGCAGGTTTGCTCTCTGGTTGCCTTGAAACAAGCCAAAGCAGCTGGGCCATTTCCAAGTGGGAAACATGTCTAAACCGCAGACACACTGTTCTCAGAGGGTGTGGGGGGAGAATGAGTGGGGTTACATGTCAAACTCAGAGACACATTGGTCTCAGAGGGCATGTGGTGCAACATGAGAGGAAACGTGGCTTAGGTAAAACGGGGTCAGGGATTCCTCCCAAGCCATGGGGTTCATGCTTCTTTTCTGGCTCTGTCAATCATCCATCTGTATGGGACTTTGGAAAGTTTGTAACCTTAGCTTTTCTGATGCTTCTGGGAGCAAGTTGTGGCACAGAGAGCTCGGACCACAGCCAGACTCCAAGAGACCCAGCAGTCCGGATTGCACCGGTCGCCAGCAGAACCATGGGTTAGACGTGGAATCTCTGGATGTGTTCCTGCCTCGCCAGAAGAGGAGCAGTGCCTGCCTGCCTTCCGGGCTCCACATGGGCTCCGCTAGGATTACACCAGGCCTCCTTCATATAGGGGCTTTGGAAGAAGCTTGTGCAGTCAGGACAGTAAAGGAGCCGAGGAGCTCTGTAGTTATCTGCCTGGACTCTGGCTGGGGCTGCATGCCTCATTCCATGCCCAGTTCCGTGACCCTCCAGCTGTCCTGGGAAAGTCATAATCACTCTACAAATTGGAGTTGTTACAGGACCCAGTTCACATCATTGTTGTGAGTATTAAATTTGTGTGCATGTACTAGATATGTGTCCATAAGTAATGCACTTGCATATGCTATATATGTGCATGCATATGAATATACCCATATGCGCACATATAAATACCTACATTTGTATAGATTTTGAAGTCATAGAGACACATAAAGTTCTAATAAGCCTGGTCTATTCCTCTTTTGGTTGTTTGGCTTTTTTTTTTTTTTTTTAAATGGAATGCTACTTTATTTATTATTTGATGAGTTTAGATAATTTTTAATTTTTTTATTTGCAAGCAGAAAGAGAGAAATTGAAGTGAGGCAGACAGAGAATGGACATGCCCGGGCCTCTAGCCACTCAAACAAACTCCAGATGCATGTGCCCCTTGTGCATCTGGCTTACATGGGTCCTGGAGGATTGAACCGGGATCCTTTGGCTTTGCAGGCAAATGCCTTAACCACTAAGCCATTTCTCCAGCCCCTATTTGGCTTTCTTTAGCCCATTCCTTGATGGCTTCCATTATGGATGCAGAACCCTTTTAAAAAGTACTGAGGCTTTCAGAAAGCTTACTCTCAGTGACAAACTGGACAGCATCAGCTCCAAGCTTCAACCCCTCAATCAAGGAAAACAGATAGGACCCTATAAGATGTGATCCCACCACACTCAGCAACTGCAGCCTCTCAGCTCAGGCCTGGTGCCATTGCATTCTAGTTCTCTCAGCCAATCACCCATTGTCCTACAAGCCACAGACCAGTGTGGCAGGGAAAACTTCCTGCACATGAATCACAGGGTTAGCTCCAAAGTGCTTTCCGTTTTCTAAAGCTAGCACCATCCTCTGAGGACAGAGATTCACTAGAGCAGGACAGTTCAGTTCATGCTTCTGGTTTCAAAGTCCAGTCTCCCCGAGAGACAGAAATGAGGCCTGCAAAAGAAGCCACACACTTTAGTTCTTTGTGAACATTTTTCTCTTTGTGGTGTGTGTGAGGGGGGTGTATTCATGTGTGCAGAAGTGCTCACCCTGGGCATACACATGTGGAGGCCAGAGTAGAACATTGGGTGTCTTTCTCCATCGCACTTCTTCATTATTTCCTTGAGACAAGTCTCCCACTGAACGTGTAGTGTGTGCTGTCCGTCTAGCTGAACAGTGAGGCCCAGTAATTGTAAAGTCTTTGCCAGCTCAGCACTGCGGGTATAACATGCATGTCCATGCCTGGGTTTTCACATGGGTGCTGGGGATTGAACTTAACTCTTCATGCTTATGCAGCACAGGTTTTAACCCACTGTGCTTGTCCCCAGCCTCCTTTTGTGGATGTTTTCTCTAATGACATAAGAGCCCAGTAAAGTAGATATCGTTAGGCCATATTACAGATTAGAAAAGTGAGGTCAAAAACATTTAATAGAGAGGAAATTAAGTAACTTTCCCAAGTGCACCAATATGGAAGATAAAGTCTTCGGCAATCCAACCCAGGCCTGCCCTTATGGGGGGATTCTCCCGCTTCCCAGAGCACCTGCTTTGAAACAAGCAATGTTCGTCTGCAAGTGCAAAAGTGGTTTTGATAGCATTGGCCACGCAGGCAGTGGGGAATTCATGAACTCCGTTCCCGAGTGAACACAAAGCATTGCCCTGCTCTCTTGTGCCTCCCTACACGTCATGTGACCAGACACACCTAACATGGATCTGCACATGCACACACACTGAAGACAGAATTCACACACATGTGGGAGGGAGAGCAAGGGTGACAAATCCTTGTTAAGCCTAGAATTTCAGAATTTGCCAGTTTCCAGGTACTATTGTTGTAGGAGTCTGGGTTCTTCAGAGAGGCAGAACCAAAATAAAGAGATGACAGATACATGCACAATAGACATATGGGGGGAGATTCCAGATGGGGCTGGCCTCATGTGGTCCTAGAGGCCTACTGGGGAACTTTCTTATTAAGTCCAAGAGACCGATGGAGTGGGCATCGTAAAGTCAAGCAGTGGGAGCATCACTGCCAAGAGCAGGAGAGGATGGGCCTCTCTCTGCTCATTGTACAGTGATTGCATCTCCTTTCTCTGGGTCCTGCTTGGCTCTCCACGGGTTGGCTGACACTTGTCTACTGTGCTGGTTAATCTTGGTTGTCAACTTGACAGGATTTAGAATCATTATAGAAACAAATAGCTGTGAGGAAGTTTCTAGATTTGGTTAGTTGAGATGGGAAAATCCACCCTGACTGTGAGTGGTGCCATTTTTTGGGCGGGGGTCCTAGACTGAATAAAAATAAATCAATAAATAAACCTAGCTGAACACTAGCATTTGTCTTTCTGCTCCCTCACTGTGAAATGAATGTGACCAAGTGCTTTGTGCTCCTGCTGCCAGCCATGCCTGCCATGCTGGACTGTAAACTTGAGCTGTGAGTTGGATTGAATCTTTCTTCCTTACTCTGCTTTGTCCAGGCATTTTGTCAAAGCAACAGGAGAATAACCAATATATCCACACTGCTGATGTCTCCTGGAGATATCATCCCAGACAACTTTGGAGACAGTGATATCATTGGCTGGCAGTCAGTGGTCCAGCCAAGTGGGCACATTTGCTCACTGCACAGTGATCACACTGACTCGTGTGTTAGAAAGGAACTCTGGAAATACCTGGACACACCTCCTCCCAGGACCCACCTGAAGCTGAAGGGCTGATAATGCCCACTAGAGAAGCATCTTTGAGAGTGACTAAAACATTTACAGAAATCTAGTAAAATTGCTCAAGCCAGCTGGACTATAATACGATATTTCATTTTTGCCTCAGATCTGTCTCTGTGCTCCAGAAGGTCAGCATCTGCCTCCCCAGTGTCCTTGCGACTCATTTACCACACACAGTACAGAACCACTTTGATAAGTCATTAATGGCATATGTACCTGATTGGTAAAGAGTGCCCTCCTGGAGGAATGGTGGGGCAGCCTGTAATCCCAGCACCATAGAGGCTGAACAGGAAGATCAACAGTTAAAGGCCAGCCTGGGCTATACAGTGAGCCTGCCCCCAAAAAAAGCCAAAAATCCCACCCCCAACAAAAGACTGTTTTCTTATCTTCAAACATGTCAAGTGGGCAAAACAGCACCAGTCTTCAGCAAACAGCACAGTGCACACAGCTGGAGTCAAGGATGAGAGTGCCCACATGCAAGAGCCGGGAGTGATGGAGCAATGGTGTCCAGGGCTCTCTGCTCACTCTCTAGAACTGTTGCTCCAGTGGAGATCTCGGTCCTCAGGGATCACTCTCTAGTACTGTTGTCCAGTGGAGATCTGGTCCTCAGGGATCACTCTCTAGAACTGTTGCTCCAGTGGAGATCTCGGTCCTCAGGGATTGCTTTTTAGTACTGTTGCTCCACCTCCTTTGCTTTGTGCTTTTTATTGTATCAAAGTCACACTTGCAAACTTTTAGAGCAACATATTTCTGCATGCTTTGTTCGAATGTAACTGCAGCCCCTACCAATCTCACCCCCTACTCTGTCTCTTCAGATCGTAACTTTGCCATTGAACTCTGTCTCGTCTGGATCCCGTTATGGAATGTCTGTATTTGAAAGGTTCTCTTCTCCCCTGTGCTCCCATTCATCATGCAGTCATATTGTTGGTTAGATCGGTTTAGCTATCACATACAGATGACCAAGGAGTGAGCTGTGCTTTGTGTGCATGGATAGGCCCTATAAATGAATGAGTGGAATGAATTCATTCTGGAATGAATAGTGTCTATCTATCACTGAGTTAAAAATTCCATGTCAGATTCTTTACTGAATCTGCTCCTTCCCCCACACAGCCAGCTGTGTCACTAAAAGCATTAGTCACCCTTCCTGAACAAGTCTTGCCACACCAATTGGGACTGGTAGTTGTCTGCTCCCAGGGGACAGCAGAGATCCTCCACATGGTCCCAGCGTCTTCCTGTGCCTCTCTTCGGCAGCTCCAGTCTCTGACTCCTATTTCTCCTTTCTTCATTGGACACACTATCTAATTTTCTAGTCCTTGAGAGAAAGTGTATGGCAGGTACAATGTTTGAGACGTGGAATGGGTGAAATGTCTCTGACACTTGATTCAGTGTCTGCACTGCTTCTGGCATTTAAAGGATCCTCTTACCTATTGAGATATCCCCCCAGCCCCTGAAGAATGGTCTTTATTTTATTAGTCTTCTTTCTTCTATGTTTTCTCTCCTCTTTCTGATTGAAATTTCTGGGGAGGGATTCCATTTCTCTCGTCTTTTCTCAGTTGTTTTCCTTGTAGTTTACAGAAGAGTGTTTTCTTTTTTAATTTCTCTAATCATGCTTTCAGTTTGTAGGCATTCTGAAGCTTGTGTCACTAGAATAGTGCTTCGAGATATTTTGATGTTTTCAGAGGCCCTGTTTACTCCCAGCTATTTTCCACTTGGTTGTTTACATTAAGAAATTTACATTAGAAGATTTCTCTGGATAGGCCTGACAGCCCTTGCTGAGATCCAGCTGAGAGCTGGCAAGGAATGGCTTGGGTTAGAAATTCCAAATGCCATAGGAACCTGACATCACAGTCTTCTCCAGGCTTGGTTGCATTCCCATGGAAGTCCCTGGAGTTCCCTGCTTGTGGATGAAGGCCACTTGGGGGTGGCCTCAAGAGTGACAGGAAGTGAGCTACCCCAGCAGGTGGTGTGTATGTGTCTGATCTTGCTGCTTCCTTGGCAGGACCCCAACCAGCCCCATCCTGTCCTTCAGACCCCGTCCTCCATGATGCCCTGCTCCATGACTGATTTCAGTTTTCTGCCTGCCCAGGGCAGAAAGCCGTCCTGCAATGCCAAGTTAGGGAAGAGTCCCACTCCTCAGTGCTTCCAGAGGGTTTCAGCCCTTCACCTTGTTTTAGCCTTTTTCACTTCCACCTTCCTTCTATAGAAACTTCTGCCCATGGCTTGGCCTTTGAGGAGTATCTCATGTTTACCAGTCTTGGTGCCCATTTTAATGAGAGCTTAAATCAGCTTCTGCTGTCCTAAGTCATTTATTCTTCCATATCTTCTGCCTGGCTCCTCTCCATGCTGTGCTATTATCATATCTAGGCAGTTTCCCTGTCCTTATACATTTATCATTTTAAAAAACATTCCTTCTTGTCATTTCATCTGGCTTCTAGAGGGAAGAAAATCTAGAGGTGTGTGTGTTCTGTATTTTTTACTTAGAAGTTTCAATCTGTGCCTTTCCCAAGTCTTTTTTGACTTTGTAAGTTAGACTCAGATCCGAAGGACCCAGTGTGGGACCATAGGTGATCACATTTGGAGGCCTCACCTCAGCTCTGCCCAGAGGAAAGTGGGAATACTATGAATGAAGCCATGATTTCCCAAGCCGTCCCTAGAGCTCCTGGGTCTGCAAACCCACTTGCTTAGCTAGCTCACCTGTGCTAGACATTGCTGCTGAATGCAGGAGGGATATACAAGGTTCCCCTGCAGAGGCAGCAGAACTCTGAGCTGTTATTTGAAGCCTAAGACCAGTACATAAGCTGCCCATGGGGAAGCAGGCCTCCACAACACACAGCACTGATTTCAAAGGATGAGCAGAATCCCTCTCTCCCACCACCAGAACAATCCCACTGTATCCCCATCTGCCCGATGTTCCAGAACACTTTTTTATTTTTAAATTTTTATTTATTTTTGGAGAGAGACACAGAGAGAGACAGACAGAGAGAGAGAGAGAGAGAGGGAGAGGGAGACAGATAGAGAATGGACATACTAGCAGTCTCTCAGCTGCTGTGAACGAAATCCAGATGTGTGCGCCCCTTGTGGCCAAGTGTGGCATTGCGCCCTTGTGTCATTTTGCATCTGGCTAAACGTGGGACCTGGAGATTGGAACCAGGTTCTTAGGCTTAGCAGGCAGGCGTCTTAACCGCTAAGCCATCTCTCCAGCCCCAGAACACTTTTTTTTTTTTTTTTTTTTTTTTTTTTTTTGGTTTTTCGAGGTAGGGTGTCACTCTGGCCCAGGCTGACCTGGAATTAACTATGTAGTCTCAGGGTGGCCTTGAACTCACGGCGATCCTCTTACCTCTGACTCCCGAGTGCTGGGATTAAAGGCGTGTGCCACCACGCCCGGATCCCAGAACACTTTTGATTATCTGAATGGCAAGGTTCATGTGAGAAGATTTCCTTGGATGTCTGGTAACCTTTTGTCACTACTTTCCCAGTTGGGAGCTGGTAAGGAATGGTTGGGACTTGAGGATTATGAGTTCTCAAGGTGTCATGGTAACCTCTGACATCACAATCACTTCTCCAGACACAGTCCTGCTCCCATAAAGTCACCCTAAGACATCCTGGGACAGAGATGCCAAGGCCAACTGCCAGCCTTGTATGGTACCCATAGTATAAGATGGGGGACAGTGGCAGGGAAGGTTCATCTCCACTCAGGTAACATGGCAGTTTGCTGTCTGTAGAAATGTAAAAGCAATAATCAAATTGTTCGGTCTTTCAGTGTCCCTGCTTTCTGCCACTTCAAAGCAATACCAGAGACAAAGTCCTGCCGCAGACTGTGTGTGCCACCCCTGTGGGTGCCACTGTCACATACCATCCCAGCAGTAGTTACCTGTGGATGATGTGGTACCTCTGCAGGTACTCCAGGGCCAAGGCCAGCTCACAGATGTACAGCTTCACGGCCCCCTCTGTGAAGTGCACATTCTGCTGCAGGTGGTAGCGCAGGTCCCCTCCCAGGAGCAGGTCCACCACCATGAACATGTCTTCCTCGTCCTGGAAGGAGTACCTAGGAGCACAGAGGGACACATATCAGGAGGGGAGATGCTGCCAATCTCCTTCAAGGCCAAGACGTCATTTTATGTCAGGACCAGCTGAGGCTCAGAGGGGTGCTGATGTTGCCTAAGTCATGATGCTGTGGAAAGCTTTGTAATCCCAGGTTTGCCTCCACACTGTGGTGTTGCCTTATTCTCTGCATGGGGAAGGCAAGCAACACTGTCCCCGGACTGGCAGACAGACAGCTCTTTAGCCCCAAACTGAACATCCTACGTCAGCTGGTTTTAACAGATGGTTTCATTCCATGTTGCTGTAGGGTAAGTAATATATCCCCCAAGACCAGAGTATTGGGGGCTTTGTGACATTATTGGGAGGGGGTTGATTCTAACAGAAGAAAGTTAGATCAGTGAGGGTGTGCCCCTATAGAGTATTGTGGTCCTGGCCCTTCCTCTCCTCTCCTCTCCTCGCCTCTCCTCTCCTCGCCTCTCCTCTCCTCTCCTCTCCTCTCCTCTCCTCTCCTCTCCTCTCCTCTCCTCTCCTCTCCCCTCCCCTCCCCTCCCCTCCCCTCCCCTCCCCTCCCCTCCCTCCCTCCCTCCCTCCCTCCCTTCCTTCCTTCCTTCCTTCCTTCCTTCCTTCCTTCCTTCCTCCCTCTCTTCTCTCTCTCTCTTTCTTTCTCTTTCTTTTTCTTTTTCTTTTCTTTTTCTTTTCTTTTCTTTTCTTTTCTTTTCTTTTCTTTTCTTTTCTTTTCTTTTCTTTTCTTTCCTTTTCTTTCTTCTTTCTTTCATTTCCTGGCCACCACAAGGTGAATAGACTTCCTCTATCATGTGCTCCTTATGTACTAAGCCACCACATGCCCAAAGTGACAGGGCCATGCAACCATGAACTGAAATCTCTGAAGCTTTCAGCCCAAACATACCTTTCCTCTGTGACACTAATTGGCACAGGTATTTGGTCAGGGCGAGAGAAGGCTGAGTAACACATGCTGTCAGGATTTGTAGTCTCTGGCTCTGAAGATGGGCCCTCCTTTCTAAAAATTCCTGTGTCCCCTGTGTACATTGCTGTTCCCCAAAGGGAGTTGGTTTCTGGATTCCTCAAATGCAGAGATGTTCTGAGATGTCCGCATCTTGGCACTAAAGGAACCGGCAGTTTCCACTTCCTAGCTCTTGGAATATGGCCAGATCCCAACACATAGGGAAAGGCCAAGAGAAAAAGAATGCTTTAGCTGGCAGCCTCAGCCAGGGTCCTACAGGGTCCCACCAGCAAACACCAAGGTCAACCATATGTGAGCCACTTTGGACATGAGGATGATCCTCTGCAGCCAGCTGACACCATATAAAGCAGAACTTCCCAGCTAACCCACAAAACATGAGTCTTTTTGATTTTTGATCTTGGGGTAGTATTTAATTTTGTTTGCTTTTCAAAGCAATAGAAAACATGTCAAATTCATATTTGTATTAGTAAGTGACCATGTCCCTGACAAGAAGCAAGTTAAGGGGGACACATCCTCATGAAGGGTCAAGCATGGCAGCAGGCGTGGGAGGACACAGGATTGGGAGGTGGCTGATGGCGGTCGGGAAGCAGACAGAGAGGAATGCTGCTGCTCAGCTTGTGTTCTCCTTCCTTTCAGCCTCAGACCCCAGCCAATGAAACAGTGCCAACCACATTCAGAGTGGGTGTCCCTTCTAAGTTAGACTTTTCTGGGGCACCCTCATAGATACACCCAGAGATATATTTCCATGGTGATTCTATAATTGGACAGGATTAACCATCACATTTTTGGTCTTGGGCTGCTGGAGGTTAGAAGAGTCAGTACATACAATGTGAGAATGCCCCCAAGCACCCACTGAGGCCTTTTGTGGCATTTGTGACACCTGCACTTCACAGATCACATTCTTCACCAAGATAGAGCTGCCAGTAGCAATCGCTATGCTTTCATTGGGCCCAGTGCTTATGACCTCATCCAACCCTAATTACCTCACAAAGACCCCACCTCCAAGTACTGTGCACATGTGACTTTGTTGGTTGCATTTCCAATATATTGGAGGAATGTGTTTATACCACAGCAGGGCTGGGAGAGTTGTCTGTGGCATCTCTTCATGCATTTGCTACTGCACAGAAGTGCTTAGTGCTCAAAGAAAAACCACAGCACTCAAATGTTACACTTCCTGCAGAGGCTCAATTTGTATGCACATAGATGAGGAGCCATCAGAGCATCATATTAATAACCAGTGTGCCCAGCTATCCATTCGCTGCTGTCAGAGGGGACCTCATTCAGAATTCTACCAGAACTCTTTGGAGGAGAAACATGAATTTTCAGAGGGAAGCTTGCAGTTGTCAATGAATTCTAAAGAGAAAAACTAAAATGCAAAGAGAACATACATTTAAACAATCATATCAAGTTAGGGATTTTTATTGCTACAGAGCTGTATGTTGCTCTGGGCCACAGATCCTATTTTCCCAAGGAGATTCAATGTTATTGGAGAGCAGAGAGTGAACTTCCATGGACTTCTCTGTGTTATGTGCCATTCTGCAGCATTGTGCCATTGTCCCTTTGCTCTTTATCACTCTAGAATGATAATTATGTCCTCATTAGAATGTTTTACATTGCCATGGAAATGAAGCAGAGATCTCACACAGTAACTCTGACCTTCAGAGAAGTCTGGGTAAGGAGGTTCTCCTTGCAGGAGAAAGGCAGTTAAGAAGTGTGAAGGTACTATGGATCCTGGTCTGGCTATTGTGGTTTGAATGCAAAATGTCCCCCATGGACTCATGTGTTTGAATACTTAATTCCCAGTTGTGTTGCTGTTCTGAAAGGTTGTAGAACCTTTAAGAGATGAAGCCTTGCTGGAGAGGCATGTCACTAGGGGCAAGCATGGAAGTTTTATTATTCAGCCCTGCTTGCCATGTTCTATCTCTTCTTCCTTCATGCTGATGTGAGGATATGATATCCCTGCTCAGGCCTGTCATGCCTCCTTCTCATGCTGGACTCTGCTCTTTGGACTGTAAGGCAGAATAAATTATCCTTCTCTAAGCTGTCTTGAATTTTGTCCAAACAGGAAGAAATTACCTGACATAAAGCTAGAGGGAAGCATGAAATGTTTTAAAAATGTATTATGGACTTCTAGTTAAGATGGTGGTGTAGGAAACATGTCAAAGCAGCCTAGGACAGAAAAAGAAGAAAAAAAAAAAGAAAAGCAAAAAAGAAAAATACCATCTTCTACTAAAAAGTGAAGGTGTATAAGAAATTATCAACCACAGCAGAGAAGTAGGAGTGATCCAGAGAGTCTAGAGACCACAAGAAGCAGGCAGAAGCAGATCCAGCAGCGGCAGCACCAAGTCCATGCAGCAGAGGTTACCAGGCTTGGCCTGAGCCACAGGAAAAGCCAGGTGATGGAATTTTACACTCACCAACTTCCTTGCAAACTCGAGAAACCTGAAGGGAAGGACAGCAGGAACCAGAGGAGTGGCTAGGAGAAGAAGATCTGGGGACCAGAAGAACAACTTCAGCCACCATCCACAGCCTCTTTCCCCACCACCAGCACAAGTGCCAGAAAGCACTGAAGACCTGGGGAAAGGAACTCACCTGCACAGCACTCAGCACAGGTGATTAGAGCAGTGACCCACAGACCCAGTGATCCTATCTGAGCCCACAGCACAGCAAAGAAGAACCCAAGTACGCACAGCATAACTGAGATCAAAGCCATCCCAAAAGGTCACTGGGCTTACACCAGGTCAGTACCCACCAAAAAAGCCTGGTATATAGGCTTGCATTGGAAGTGCTAAGAGCACCTTCCAGGTCAGGGTAAATTATATGTTAAATCTGATGGATGGCCAGATCTGCCATTCTTAAATAAGGTATATTTTGGGGTTGTTATTTGTTGTTTCTTGATTTATAGTGCTTTTGTTTCTTCTATTGTTAATTGGGGCAAGGTCTCACTTGGTCACAAACTGACCTTGGAACCCTCTGCATACCAGAAATCTCTGCCTTCCACTTGACAGGATTAAGGGTGTAGGGCAACACACATCCTTATGGACTTTGATATTGTTAGAGGATCTGTTTGTTTTAATACATACTCTTGCAAAAATACTCTGTGCTGGTTTTCATTGAATGTGTATATTGTTCAGTTAAATTTTAGAATTTGTCTGTATTTTGTTCTACCCAGCCTACTAGAACACTCACATAGTAGGAAAACCCACACCTAGGGTGACTTTCGTGGTTACTCTGAGAGTCTTTTAGGAGCCACACCTAGCACCTTAAGCTCATACCCTAAAGATATATAACATCAAGTTGATTGATACATCTAGGAATAGTGCAAATAATTACAAAACCCAAGCATCAAATAAATCCAAGATGCAAAAATCTCTACAATATAATATAAGAAACACACAAAAAAATCAAAAATATAATTCCACCAAAAATTATAAATCCATCATAAATGACCTCCAGTGAGACTGATTTAGAGGAAATGCCTCAGAAAGATTTCAAAAGAATGATTATAATTATGCTTAAAGAAGTTAAAGAGGAAATCAAAGGAATCAAAGAAGAAACAGGAAACCAATTTAGTGAAATAAGGATGTCAATACAGGATATGAATAAGGAAATAGAAATAATAAAGAAAAACCAATCAAAAATATTAGCAATGAAAAACAGTCAAATAAAAACTCTCATTAATAGAATGGATGAAGGACAGAACAGAATATTTAAACTAGAAGACCAGGTGGCAGATATAATATAGTCCAAAAAAGAAAAAGGCAAGCTAATAGGAAAGGCCTGAATGGGAATTTCAAGATATTTGGGATGCTATGAAAAGATTAAATATAAAAATTCAGGGAAGAGTAGAAGGAGAAGAATTTCCCTCCAAAGGCATAGTAGGCATATTAAACAAAATCAAAGAAGAATATTTTCCCCAAATTGGGAAAGCGATGCCAATACAGATACAAGAAGCCTTTAGAACACCAAACAGACAAAATCTAGAAAGACTCTCTCCTCACTATATTATAATTAAACTACCAAACACTCAAACTAAAGAAACCATATTGAAAGCAGTTAGAGAGAAAAAGCAAGTCATTCATAAAGGCTAGCCCATCAGGATAACAGTGGATTACTCAATACAAACTTTGAAAGCAAGAAGGGCTTGGAGTGATGTATTTCAAGTTCTGAAAGACAACAACTGTCAGCCAAGATTACTTTACCCAGCAAGGCTATCCATTCAAATTAATGGAGAAATATGAACCTTCCAAACCAAAAACATGCCAAAGGAATACATGACAACTAAGCCAGCTCCACAGTAAATGCTTGAAGGGACCCTCCATGCTTAAGAGAAAGGAAAGCACATGCACGAGGAAACAGGAAAAAATAAACCATACTCAAAAAACACTTAATACAGGGAAAACAGGAAGCACTACAAAACAAGAAGAATGGCGAGTTTAGATACATACCTATCAATAATAACTCTTAATACCAATGGCCTCAATGCCCCAACCAAAAGACACAGGCTTGCAGATTGGATTAAAAGGCAGGATCCTTCTGTTTGTTGCCTCTAAGAAACTCATCTCTCCATAGAAGACAGACACTATCTTAGGGTGAAAGTATGGAAAATGGTATTACAAGCAAATGGGCCTAGGAAACAAGCATGAGTTGCTATCCTAATATCTGACAGGACAGACTTCAGACCAACATTAGTGAGGAAAGGTAAAGAAGGTCACTTTATATTGATTAAAGGAAAAATTCATCAGGAAGTCATCACAATTCTAAACATATATGTACCTAACATGGGTGCTCCCAATTTCATCAAACAAATACTGTTAGACTTAAGGTCACAGATAACACCAAACACAATTGTAGTGACTTCAATATCTAACTCTCATCTATTGACAGATCATCACAGCAAAAAATAAACAGAGAGAAATCTGGATTAAATGATGTCATAGAACAAATGGACCTAACAGACATCTACAGAAATTCCACCCAAATGCTACAGAATACACATTTTTCTCAGAAGCACATGAAACATTCTCTAAAATAGACCATATATTAGGGCACAAAACAAATCTTAACAAATACAGGAAAATTGAAATAATTCCTTGTACTCTATCTGATCACAATAGGATTAAATGACAAATCAACAACAAGAAAAACTACAGAACATACACAAAATCATGGAGACTAAACAGTACACTACTGAATGATGAATGGGTCATTGAAGAAATCAAACAAAATCAAAAACTTCATAGAATCAAATGATAATGAGAACACGACATACCAAAACTTTGGGGACACAATGAAGGCAGTCCTAAGAGGAAAATTTATAGCTTTAAGTGCCTATATTAAGAAATTAAAAAGGACACAAGTAAACAGCTTAATGTTTCATCTTAAGGCCTTGGAAAAAGAAGAACAAGGCAAAGAAAAAAATCAGTATATGGGAAGAAATAATAAAGATTAGGGCAGAAATTAATGAAATAGAAAAAAAAAAATAAAGAATCAATGAAACCCTTTGTAAGAGTAAACAAGATTGAAAAACTCTTAATAAATCTGATGAAAAGAGAGAAGAGACACAAATTAATAAAATTAGAGATGAAAAAGGCACCATTACAACAGATAGCAAAGAAATTCAGCAAATCATAAGGACATGCTTTAAGAATATATACTCTACTAAGTTATAAAATATGAAAGAAATGGATGATTTCCTAGATAGATATGACCTACCAAAATTAAATATATATGAGACAAACCATTTAAATAGACCTATAACAAGTACTTAGATTCAGGCAGTTATAAAAAATATCCCAACTAAAAATGTTCCAGGCCCAGATGGATTCACTGGTGAATTTTACCAGACCTTCATGGAAGAACTAACACCAATGCTTCACAAACTTTTCCATAAAATGGAAAAGGAAGGAATATTACCAAACTCCTTCTATGAAGCCAGCATCACCCTGATACCAAAACCAGACAAAGAACAAAAAAGAAAATTACAGACCAATCTCCTTCATGAACATAAATGCAAAAATTCTCAACAAAATATTGGCAAACAGAATGCAAGAATATATCATATCATTCACCCTGACCAAGTAGGCTTTATCCCAGCAGAGAGGCAGGGATGGTTCAACATACGCAAATTGATAAATGTAATACACTATACAAATGGACTGAAGGACAAAAACACATGATCTCCTCGACAGATGAAGAAAAGGCATTCAATAAAATCCAACGTCCCTTCATGGTAATAGTCCTACAGAGGCTGGGAATAAAAGGGACATATCTCAACATAATAAAGGCTATTTATGACAAACCTACTGCCAACATAATACTAAATGGGAAAAAGCTTGAAGCTTTCCACTAAATTCAGGAACAAGACAGGGGTGTTCACTGTCTCCATTTTTATTTAACATAGTTCTGGAAGTCTTAGCTATAGCAATAAGGCAAGAGACACTCATAAAAGGGATACAAATTAGAAAGGAAGAGATTAAATTAACATTATTTGTAGATGGTATGATTCTATACATAAAGGACCCTGAAGACCCTACCAGAAAACTGTTAGAACTGATAAATACTTTTTTTTTTTTTTTTTTTTTTTTTTTGGTTTTTCGAGGTAGGGTCTCACTCTGGTCCAGGCTGACCTGGAATTCACTCTGTAGTCTCAGGGTGGCCTCGAACTCTCGGCGATCCTCCTACCTCTGCCTCCCGAGTGCAGGGATTAAAGGCGTGCGCCACCACGCCCGGCTTGATAAACACTTTTAACAACATAGCAGGATACAAAATAAACACACAGAAATCAGTCGCTTTCATATATACTAAAAATAAACACGTGGAGGATGAAATCAGGAATCTCTCCCATTCAGAATTGACTCAAAAAATTAAAGTACCTTGGAATAAATTTAACAAGGAAGTAAAGAATCTCTACAATGAGAACTTTAAAACACTTAAGAGAGAAACTGCAGAAGACACTAGGAAATGGAAAGACATCCCATGTTCTTGGATTGGAAGAATCAATATTGTGAAAATGTCAATCTTACTAAAAGCAATCTACACATTTAATGCAATCTCCATTAAAATTACAATGATATTCTTCACAGAAATAGAAAAAAAATCCTAAAATTCATTTGGAAGCACAAAAAACTTGAATAGCCACAACAATTTTGATCAACAAAAATAAGGCTGGTAGGGCTGAAAAGATGGCTTAGTTGTTAAGGCATTTGCCTGCAAAGCCAAAGGACCCTGGCACCCATGTAAGCCAGATGCACAAGGGGTGCATGCATCTGGAGTTTGTCTGCAGTGGCTGGAGGCCCTGCCCATTCACTCTCTCTCTCACATACACTCTCTCTACCTCCTTCTCTCTCTTCAACAAATAATAAAATATATTTTAAAAATAAGGCTGGTAGTATCACCATACCTGATTTTAAATTATATTACAAAGCCATAGTAATAAAGACCACATGGTACTGGCACAAAGACAGACACAGAGATCAATGGAGCAGAATAGAGGACCCAGATGTTAATCCAGGCAGCTACAGCCATCTGGTTTTTGACAAATACACCAAAAAAATTCATTGGTGAAAAGATAGCCTCTTCAACAAGCGGTGCTGGGAAAACTGGATATCTATACATAGAAGGATGAAAATAGAACCTTGTCTCTCTCCATGCACAAGAATCAAGTCCAAATGGATCAGGGACTTTAATATCAGACCTGAAACTCTGAAACTGCTAGAGGAAAAAGTAGGGGAAACCTTTCAACATATTGGCATAGGCAATGACTTTCTGAATATAATTCAAGTTGCTCAGGAAATAAAACCACTTATCAACCACTGGGATCTCATGAAATTACAAAGCTTTTGTACAGCAATGGACACTGTGAATAGAGCAAAGAGACAACCTACGGAATGGGAGAAAATCTTTGCCAGCTACACATCTGACAGAGGATTAAAATCCAGAATATATAAAGAATTTAAAAAACAAAATAAGAATCAAAAAACCCAATTAAATAAATGGGCTATGGAACTAAATAGAGAGTTCTCAAAAGAAGAAATACAGATGGCATATAAACATCTAAAAAGTGTTCTATATCCTATATATATAGATCTAAATCATATATATACATATACATATATATATAGAAGGGAACCCTTCTACACTGTTGGTGGGAATGTAGTCTGGTACAGCCATTGTGGAATTCAGTATGGAGGTTCTTGAGACAGCTAAAAATAGATTTACCATATGACCCAGCTAAAGCACTAGGCATATATCTTAAGGACTCTTCTCACTACCTAGAGATATTTGCACAACCATGTTTATTGCTGCTCTATTCACAATAGCTAGGAAATGGGACCAGCCTAAATGTCCCCCAACAGATAAATGGATAATAAATACATTTATACAATGAAGCTCTATTCAGCGGTAAAGAAAAATAAAATTATGAAATTTGCAGGGGAATGGAAAGGATTATACTAAGCCAGGTAACCCAGACCCAGAAAGCCAAATGTCACATGTTGTCTCTCATATGTGGATCCTAGCTACAAATGTTTATACTTGTGTTTGAGCTGGAACCAAAAATCGGTAGCAGAGGCCAGTAAGCTAGAAAAAGGCTATAAGGGAGGGAGGAGAGGGAAGGACATAGGGGATGGTATTGTATATATGTAAGTAGAACAAATTACAGGGAGTGGAATGGCCTAAGCAAGAACAGGGGAAGAGATTGAATAAAAGAAGGGTGGGGGAGGGTCAATCAAAATTTAATATTTATTTATTTGACACACACAGAGAGAGAGAATGAGGGTGCCAGTTTCTCCAGCCATTGCAAACAAACTCCAGATATATGTGACCCTTGTGCATCTGGGTAATGTGGGTTCTGGGGAATCGAACCTGGGTCCTTTGGCTTTGCAGGCAAAGGCCTTAACCATTAAGCCATCCCTCCAGCCTCAAATTCAAGATATTCTTAGTAAGACATGTAAAAGCTTATTTTTTTTTTTGATAACGGAACATCCAGAAGTCATAGATTATTACTAGAAAATTTTCAGTGCCAGGGATGGGATACCTTCCAGTGAGTTGTTGGCTAGGGAGGTCCCCGTTGCCTCCAAAACATTACAGGCTACTGCTAAGGCCCTTGGTTTCCCACTAGAAATAGATGGTAAGACCCTAGTGCTGAAGACTCCACATGCTTGGGTGGCGATGTCACTGATAAATCAAGCTGGTGCTGAGTTGAAAACCTTCTCCTTGTAGACCAGCCAACTGAAAGCTGGAAAAAGCTACACTGCATGCAGCCCTATGGGAGACAGAAGTCATCAGCAGTGAAAACAGTGGACACTGGAAGCCTCAAGTTTGACCAGACAGGCCAAATGACTGAATGGGTACATTAGTGGCATGTCTGCTCTGGGGGAAACCAACTGCTCTCTGATAGGACTGGAGGCCTGCTCTGTGGGAGGGAATACATGTCTGGTACTGAAAACCTAATCAAAAACCTATGGCAGGGGAGGTCATGAGCCTTAGGGGTGTAAAGCCTGCACCTGTCTAGATAAATGCATATATTATGCTCACCAAACTGCCCTGTAAACACCACACTTAATGTTCATATTCATATATTACTTCTACTCTCACTTCTGGTTAGAGAAGCTTCTCTTTTCAGATGACGGTGACCACTGGGATGACCCAAGAGGCAACATAGTGTTGAGAAGAAGGGACGGAAGAGTGTCCACCACTGAAACATCTCTGTCACACCCTCCAAGGCTCAGGGTCCATTGTAGAAGAGGTGGCAGAAAGAATGTAAGAGCCAATGGAAGGGTATGACTTCTTACAATGCAAATATCCAGAAAGAAATTGGCCTCAATATCCATGTTCTTGCAGTACCTAGCAACACCTTCACAAGACCCTCATAATAGGAAGAAAAGATGATGACATCAAATTAAAAGAGAGGCTAATGGAGAAGAGGGAGGGGATGTGATGGAGAGTGGAGTTGTGTAGGGGAAAGTGGGGGAGGGGAAGGAATGATCAAAATTATACATTAAATTTTTTAAAAAAATATGTTACACTGGGGAAATGACTCAGCAGCCCAAAGTACTTGCTGAACAGTCTGACAATTGGAGTTTGACTCCCTAGAGCCCCATGTAATGCCACACACTGGTCCACACATCTGTAACCCCAGTGAGTGTAAGACAATAAGAAAGTGGAGTTAGGAGAATCCTGAAGCAAGCTACTTTGGCATTTGCAGTGGTGAAGCTACATGAGGTGGAAGGTGAGAGTGATGCCCCTGCTTGTTCTCTGACTGCCACCCATGCCTGGGACAAGCCTGTGAACAAGGGTGCCCAGTTGCTTTTCTGGGCCAGGCTCTCTTTGGGACCTCCTGCCTTCTGTCTACATGACTGTGGTGGTTTAACTGGTCCCCATAGATTCATGTGTTTGAATACTTAACCCCCAAATGGAAGTGCTGTTAGGGAAGGTTGTGGAACTTTTAGGAGGTGGAGCCTAATTGAAGGAACCCTGCCACTGGGGTGGGCCTTGAGGATGTGAAGTCTGGCCCCTACTTTCTCCCTGCTGATGGGATGATGGGATATCAGTTCCCTGCATCTGCATCTTTTCTCTGTCACGGTAAACTCTACCATCTAGAACTACAAGCCACATTAAAACTTTTCACTCCCGTTAGCTGCTTCTGGGCATGTATTTTGTCCCAGCAACAAGAAAATAACTGGCACATGGCCACACCTGGGCCCTGGAATGAGGGTTTGCAGGTGACCACCGTGCCTGTGCTGTGGGTGATTCCATGTCAGAGCTGAGGGCTAGTGAGCCCTTTGGGATGCAGATCTAAGGCTAAATTTCTCCTGGTGTTGTCAACACAGCAATGCTTCCCACTCTGCCTGTCATACCCTCCCTGTCTCTCAATCCCATCACTCAAAGATGCAAGCATCCTTCAGCACTCACACTTCAGCCACGGACACGTGCCTCGCCCCGGTTGTGGGGTCTGAATGTAAATTTCCCCTGTAGACTCAAGCGTTTGTAATCAAGTTTCCTTCTAAGTCCCCAGCTAGAAGAGCGTTTGAGAGGAAGAACCTAGAGGAGATATGTTTCTGGGGGCAGGCTTTGGGCTTGGTTAGTCCAATTCACTGGATATTCAGAACTAGCTCACTCTTGCTGTTCTGTCTGCTGAGTATGTGTGATAAAGTGAGCCAACTTCTTCCGCCATGATGAAGCAGCCTAATGAAACTGTGAGTCTGAAATAAACCCTTTCCCCTCATGATCTGCTTCTGGTCTGGTCATTTGTACCAAAAGTGAGAACTTAATCCATGCTAGAGCTGTGGGCTGGTAAGCCTTTTGGGATGTCAGTCCAAGGCTGAGTTTTCCATGGTGTCAGTAGCACAGTGAATGCAGCCACTTTTTTCAGACCTTCCCTGTCTCTCCATTCCACCCAAACACATTGGCATGATCACCCTTCAGCATTTACTCTGCTTAGCCAGGTGCATGTGAATTGCCATCCCTGCTTTTCCAGTGGATGAATCCAAAGCCAAGAGAGGTTGGAAGTCCTGGGTTACTAGTTAGCTTTCTTGGGAAGTGTGTCCTGTTCTCTGTCACTGGCCTGGGAGGTTTACAGACCGCAGTCAGCTGTGCTAATGAGGTATGGCGTACACAGAAACAGTGAGGCAGCAGAGCGTCTTGTGGCATAAAAGTCTGAGAAAATTGGTCAGCTACCCCTCTTATGCATGAGTGGCAGAATCACCTTCTCACTTTACTCAGGCCCAGTGGACCCTCCACAAAGCAAGTGTTTTAGAAACAGGTGAGGCATGGCAAGGAAAGGAGGCCTCTTCAGGGAACCCAAAGCCTCCCAGGCTGTTTGAATCCCGTACCTTTCTTCCCCCTTTTTTTTTTTTTCCTGAAGAGAAATTGTGAAAGGCCCGGAGGTAGTTCTGACAAACAGGTTTCCAGTGCTTGTCCTTGGTGTCATTAGTGCACAGTGCCAGCGGAGCAGGCTGGTATCTCGCAGATGGAGGGAAGGCTCATCCACCACGCTCACCGTCAGAAACTTAACATTCTGCAAGGAAGGAGCTAAAAATAGCCTCTTCTATGGTAGAAATCCAATAATTGATGTCAGACTGTCCATCAGCCCATAGTGTATGAACAAAGGGGACTTATCACAAGTTCCATTGTGCTTGACTCATAGAAGCTTTTAATAACATTTTTAATAACCTTAACAATAGTAAGCTGTTTTTTCTTTTCAAAATTTGACTCTAGTCATGAAAGTCCTCCAGCCACTCCAACATAATGGCCACGCAGACTTACATCTATTATCTACTTCCCAGGAAGTCAAACAAAGATGGTCAGCTGCTATCTGCCTTTCGAAAGTCAAGGTGACAACCTGGGGGAGCTCGCCATATGGCTCTTCTAGCCAAAGAGGCTAGAGCAAGAGACAGTGTGCAACAAGGCTGAGATGAGCTGCATGTATAAGATCCCACCACCTCCCACTGTGCAGGGAACTCTGCAGACCGTGGAGTGCTGCCTCACTATAAATGCAGAACGATCTTGTGGATTCCATGGAAAAAGGGCTTTGTCTCTCTGTAAAAAGAGAAGCTACTCAAAGGCAAAAGTTCCCTCCCTCTGAAGGGAGACAGGACCTTCAGCTCTAGCAAAGGTGTTCTTGGGAGGTAATGCTGCTGGGATTTCCTGGGAAGACCCCTGAAAGTCCTCGTTGGATTTTGACAGTAACTTGAGACTTTTCTTGATGTCTTCTTGTTTACAATGCTGCACTGAGTTTTAGAACTGGAAATATAATCTATCCCCATATAAACAACTGCTGAAAATGCTGACAGATACAGGGTTCTGCCATTTGAAATTAGCGGTATTACTTGGTTTTGACTATATATGTGACAATTTCATGTGGTTCAACAGAATACAATGTAACAAACCATTTTACAGCCACCCAATGACTTCCTGACACCTCTGGGGTAACTTCAGAATTCTTCACCCTGGCTTACAAATCCTTGTAGATCCAGCCTGCAGTCTCTCTGATTTCATCTTACCCCCCTCCCAGCTTTGTTTGCTTCTTCCATCTGTGTTGACATTTATTTTCTTCCTGTTCTAGTCTCAGGATCATTGTACTTGCTGTTTTCTCTGCTGAACATTTCATCCTTGCTCCATCTTCACACCCTCCTTTCTCATCTCGGCTCAAAAAACCACTCTTAACAGCTGCACATCGCTGTCTCACTTTGGAAGCCCCCTCTTTCTGACACCCTAATGTCAAGCCAAGTGAAGCTTTTCTTTATGGCATTTTATCCCAATGTGATCTTTTGATTGCACATCCTCATGCACACAGGTACAAAGCCACAGAACCAAGGCTTTTCTGTACCAGTGGATCCAGTGGTTAATTTCCATTGTCAACTTGACTGGATTTAGAATTACCTAGGATGGTGAGGCATACCTGTGGTGTCTGTGAGGGCATTTTCAGAGAGGACTTACAGATAGGGGATGGTCCACCCCATAGGCCGATGCCCTGATATGGAATAAAAGAGCAAGAGGAAAAAACCATTGAAGGCCTCGCTTCCATTTCTCTGCCTCATGGTTGGCCAGGATGTCAACAGCTGTCCTGCTACTGCTCTTACTGCTATGACATTTTGCCCAACACGTGGAACCAAGTGACTATGCACCAAAACTGTGAGCTTAAATAAACCTTTCCTTCCCTCGGGTTGTTTGTTCAGGCATTTTAGTTGCAGTGATACACAGTAATTAAAGCAGCTCTCAAGCTTGAGCACACATGGAAAACAACTAGAAGGAAGAATCACGTAGCTGGGCCCCACTCCAGAGCTTCTGGCTCAGCACCTGGTCATTTGGTATTTCTAACAGGTTCCTGGGGATACCAAGGATATGATGCAGAGACTACATTTAAAAAATTTTTTTAAATTATTTTTTATTTTATTTTTGGAGAGAGAGACAGAGAGAGATAGACAGAGAGGGAGAGGGAGACAGAAATGGGTGCGCCAGCAGTCTCTCAGCTGCTGTGAATGAAATCCAGATGCATTCGCCCCCTTGTGGGCAAGTGCGGCATTGCGCCCTTGCCTCACTTTGCATCTGGCTAAACGTGGGACCTGGAGATTGGAACTGCTGGACATTGGAACCAGCGTTCTTAGGCTTAGCAGGCAGGCGCCTTAGCCTCTAAGCCATCTCTCCAGCCCAGGGACTACATTTTGAGAATGTACTGGTCCACACTCCTCCGAATGCAGAACACCAAGATGGGATGCTGACGGGACAATGTAGGTTGATCTTTGATTCATCAACTTGTGATCCATCAGTACTTAAATCCCATGTCAACTTCTCTGGGATGTCACTCAGAAGCTCTCTGCAGGAGGCATCTTGTCCATCATCCCTGGAATCTCCTGCCCTCCTACCAATTTATGATAGTTATAAGTCTATGATGCAACTTTGTGGATTTTGATAGAAAGTGTGTTGACTCACTTTGAGAATACCATTATATTTTCCATGTTGGATTCTTCAACCACGAACACAGCATGTTCTCATTTGTTTAGGTTTTCTTTAACTGTGTAAGTGTTTGGTTATATTTCTTTATGCATTTCTTTTTGCATGGTGTGTCTGGAAAGGGTAATATTTTATTTCAATTTTTCCCCATGTTTGTTGCTAGAGATAGAAATGTGATTATTTTTATGTGTTGATTTTGTATTCTGTAACCTTGCTCTCCCAATCTAGGAGGGGGAAAAAGAGAAAGAGAGAGAGAGAGAGAGAGAGGGAGAGAGAGAGAATATGTGTATAAAATTCCCATTTTCAGATGGCATGTATGTTTACATTGGAAATTTAAAAAAATTTATTCAAATAAAAATCTCCTAGAATTGGTAAATGTATTTAACCCATATATATGTAAATATTCATACCACCTGAATATAGAAACAGTCTTATTTCTTTTTTTATCTGTGAGTCTTATTTTTTCTGACTTACTATATTGTCTATAATTTCTAGCAGATTTCTGAATAATAATAAGGAAAAAATCCTTGCTTTGTGCCCAATTTTAGGAGAACATCCAGTCATTCACCGCTAAGCATAATGTAGCTATAGGTTTATATTATTGAAGAAGTTCTTCTTTATTCCTGGATAAATGAGGAAAAAGAAGAAATCCATATATTTAAACTAATTTAATTCATACAAAGATTATTTTCTGACAACAGATGTAAAAATAGAAATTAATAACAGAGAGCCATAAGAATTCAATAATATATGTAAATTAAACAATATACTCCCCAATAAGCAGAGAATGGATGAAGATAGAACAGAGAAAATTGGAAAATACTTTTATGTTAAGATTAGAGACTCAGGAGCAGAGACATATGCCTCTAACCACAGCACTCAGGGGTGAAAGGCAGTAGGATCTACAAGTCTGAGCCCAGCTTGGTCCACACAGTGAGTTCCAGGTCAGCCAGCCTCAAGCAAGAAATGAATGACATAGAGGACTAGTAAAGGAAAAGAGTAGAATTGAAAGTTGGTTCATTTAAAGACTGATAAAACTATAAACCATCAGCTAGGTTGATCCAGAAAAGAACAAAGGATACTTAAATTACTCACCTGAATCAAGAAACATTATTACCAAATTTACAGAAATGAAAGGGCTATAAAATGACAGAAGGAGGGCTGGGGGAAGAGCTCAGTCAATAAAGCTCTTGCTGCCCAAATGTGCGGAGCAGAGTTCAGCTACTCAGCAGCTATGCAAATCTGAGATGGACCACATAATTCCAGTGTTTAGGAGGCAGAAACAGGAGGTGCCTGTGGCAAGACAAATTTGGTCTCCATACATAAGGTGGAAACCGATAGAGAAAGAAACCTGATGTCAACATCTGACCTTAACACACATGTGCACACGTGCATTCACATCTGCACACACGTATTAACAAAATGCACACATGTATGCATCCAGACACACATATATGTAACAAAACCAAAATAGATTTGATGTCAAAAATTTAGATAAACTAGATGAAATAAATGAATAGAATTATACAAACTACCAAAACTTACTCAAAAAGAAACAAAAATTCTGAGTAGGGATTTAGTGAGTAAAGGATTGAATTAATAACATAAAACCACAGTAACTTAAAATCTTCCCAAAATAATCAGCCTGAGATGCTGGCATACCTAATAGGCATCTTAAGGACCAGACAATAGGGAGGGTAGGGATTGAGGGGAGGATAAGGGTGGTGGAGGGAAACACAAAACCTGACCCAAATGGAACTGGTACCATAAAATCCTGTATCCTGGAAGACAGACTAAAAGGGTGAACCTCATCAGAACCTTATTTTATTTCAATTTTTTCCCCATGTTTGTTGCTAGAGATAGAAATGTGATTATTTTTATGTGTTGATTTTGTATTCTGTAACCTTCTCTCCCAATCTAGGAGGGGGACAGAGAGAAAAGAGAGAGAGAGAGAGACGGAGAGAGAGAGAGAATATGTGTATAAAATTCCCATTTTCAGATGGCATGTATGTTTACATTGGAAATTTAAAGAAATTTATTCAAATATAAATCTCCTAGAATTGATAAATGTATTTAACCCATATATATGTAAATATTCATACCACCTGAATATAGAAACAGTCTTATTTCTTTTTTTATCTGTAAGTCTTATTTTTTCTGACTTACTATAGTGTCTATAATTTCTAGCAGATTTCTGAATAATAATAAGGAAAAAAATCCTTGCTTTGTGCCCAATTTTAGGAGACCATCCAGTCATTCACCATTAAGCATAATGTAGCTATAGGTTTATATTATTGAAGAAGTTCTTCTTTATTCCTGGATAAATGAGGAAAGAGAAGAAATCCATATATTTAAACTAATTTAATTCATACAAAGATTATTTTCTGACAACAGATGTAAAAATAGAAATTAATAACAGAGAGCCATAAGAATTCAATAATATATGTAAATTAAACAATATACTCCCCAATAAGCAGAGAATGGATGAAGATAGAACAGAGAAAATTGGAAAATACTTTTATATTAAGATTAGAGACTCAGGAGCGGAGACATATGCCTCTAACCACAGCACTCAGGGGTGAAAGGCAGTAGGATCTACAAGTTTGAGGCCAGCTTGGTCCACATAGTGAGTTCCAGGTCAGCCAGCCTCAAGCCAGAAATGAATGACATAGAGGACTAGTAAAGGAAAAGAGTAGAATTGAAAGTTGGTTCATTTAAAGACTGATAAAACTATAAACCATCAGCTAGGTTGATCCAGAAAAGAACAAAGGATACTTAAATTACTCACCTGAATCAAGAAACATTATCACCAAAGTTACAGAAATGAAAGGGCTATAAAATGACAGAAGGAGGGCTGGGGGAATAGCTCAGTCAATAAAGCTCTTGCTGCCCAAATGTGAGGAGCAGAGTTCAGCTACTCAGCAGCTATGCAAATGTGAGATGGACCACATAATTCCAGTGTTTAGGAGGCAGAAACAGGAGGGCCTGTGGCAAGACAAATTTGGTCTCCATACATAAGGTGGAAACCGATAGAGAAAGAAACCTGATGTCAACATCTGACCTTAACACACATGTGCACACGTGCATTCACATCTGCACACACGTATTAACAAAATGCACACATGTATGCATCCAGACACACATATATGTAACAAAACTGAAATAGATTTGATGTCAAAAATTTAGATAAACTAGATGAAATAAATGAACAGAATTATACAAACTACCAATACTTACTCAAGAAGAAACAAAAATTCTGAGTAGGGATTTAGTGAGTAAAGGATTGAATTAATAACATAAAACCACAGTACCTTAAAATCTTCCTAAAAGAATCAGCCTGAGATGCTGGCATACCTAATAGGCATCTTGAGGACCAGACAATAGGGAGGGTAGGGATTGAGGGGAGGATAAGGGTGGTGGAGGGAAACACAAAGCCTGACCCAAATGGAACCTGGTACCTTAAAATCCTGTATCCTGGAAGACAGACTAAAAGGGTGAACCCTCATCAGAACCTTAGAGGGAAGACCTGAATCAAAGGGCCCTAGAGAAGGTGAGATGAAACCTAATCCTAATTTTCTCCTGTTTCTTTTCTTTCTTTCTTTCTTTTTTTATTTGTGAGAGACAGAGAGAGAGAGAGAGAGAGAGAGAGAGAGAGAGAGAAAGAGAGAGAGGGAGAGAGAGAGAGAAAATGGGCACGCCAGTGGCTTCTCAGCTGCTGTGAATGAACTCCATACATGTGCGCCCCCTTGTGGACAAGTGCAGCATTGCACCCTCGTGTCACTTTTTGCGTCTGGGTAAACATGGGACCTGAAGAATCAAATGGGCATTCTTAGGCTTAGCAGGCAGGCACCTTAACCGCTAAGCCATCTTTCCAGCCCATCCTGTTTCTTTTATTTTCTTTCTGCCCATCACACTTCACCAGGGCCCAAGCTGAAACCACAGAGGAATTAGGGAAATGAGCAACAGTGCTGCTTTCTCCATGAACCTGATATCAGCACAAGGGTGAAGGAGATAGACACTGAGGACATTCAACA